>CM071936.1:4970026-5267692 GCA_016081115.2 Rehmannia glutinosa
GCACATTAAAACCTCTCTAAGTCAAATAGTTGATGAGAATAAAAGTTTAAAGGTGAAAATGCTAAATTAATAGCGTAAATTGCTATAGAAAAGAGGAGAATGACCTCAAAAATGTTATTGCCTCATTCACTAAGGCATCTAAATCATTGGATGATCTTATTATGAGTCAAAGAGAATGTGGAGACAAGACAGGCTTAGGATTTAATTCCTTTGTGCCATGTCAAACCTCAAGAGTAATTTTGGAAAAAGGATCTTCAAGTCATGAAGAGTCTGAAAAATCCAAAACTCTAAATGTTGCACACACTTTCAATCCAAAGCACAATACTAAGCAAACTGGCCTTGGTTACAAAGGAAAAGGAAAACAGCCAGTTGAGAGTCTTTGAAAGGGCAAATGAGAAGAGATTCACCGAGTCCTCAAAGGACTCCAAACAAAATACTCAGTAAAGAAGAAGCAGCTACCAAAAATCCCATAAAACTCATAAAAGAAATACATATGATGGGAATGGTAGAAAATATCCAAGCCAAGTATCGGAATAATGTGAACTATCGGCTAGACTTATGGAATACAAGCCCAAATGGCAAAGGCCTAGAACTCAACAAAGGCCATTCCAAAAGCATAAGAGCTTTCATCAGCACACATATGCACCTAGGCACTACACTCAAAGACACCACAATTACCCAAGAAAGGCAATTGCTAAAACATACACGCAGTATACGGACAAAAGAGACAATTTTGTATGAACCTAGAATCCCCAAGCAATTTGCCAGGATTAATTATGATTATGGCATGATAGATGGCAACCTCTTAGAGTCAAATCATTTGGCTATAGGTTGGTTGGATCATCTTACAATTCTAACCCCTCGGGACCCGACAAGTATGGGTACCAAAACTTAATTTCCTTGATTGCGGAGTTCAAGAGCAGTGAGTGCCAAGGAACCTGGTACATGGATAGTGGGTCATTCCCGGACATATATGACAGAAATAAGAGAAATCATCAAAATTCAAGGAAGTCAAAGGAGCCAAAGTCATATTTGGAGGAAATGAAGCTCTGGTGAAATAAGAGGCATTGGATCCATCAAGAGGAATGGATTAGAAATCACGATGTTGCATATGTTGAAGGACTAAACTTCAATTTACTAAGCATCGATCAACTCGTGACAAGGGCTACAATGTTGGATTCAACATGGGCATATGCCAAATCAAAGACATTGAATCAAATGAAGTGGTGCTTTGCAAGGATGTAGACAGAAAAAATATGTATGTAGTAGATTGGTCAATGCTACCCAAAGACTGTCTCTACTTGCAAAGAGCACAAATGAATCAAGTTGGGCGTGGCACAAAAAGTAGTCATCCGAATTTCAAAACGATCAACAAACTTGCAAGAAGTCATCTTGTGGAAGGACTTCCCATCTCGATACAAGAAGGAGAGTATATGTGACGCATGTCGAAGGGAAAACAAATCAAGTCGTCGTTCAAAGAAAAGACATGCCCATCCTCAACTAGAATATTGCATCTCGCTTCATATGGATCTATTTGGCCCATGGAACCAACCAAAGATAAGTGGAAAGAAATACACCTTGGTGGTAGTAGATGACTACTCAAGATATACATGGACAATATTCATGTGCAAGAAGAAAGAAACTCTACAAAAACTACCACAAATGATGAAGAGGATTCAAAATGAGAAGAGTCAAACCATTATCAAAATAAGATCGGATAGAGGAACCGAGTTTGTCAATGGAATAATAACTCGATGTTGTATTGAGAATGGTATTGGTCATGAACTGTCGTGACAAGGACTCCACAAAGAAATGGAGTTGCGAAAGAAGAAATAGAACCCTCAAAGAAGCGGCAAGGACCATGTTAGGTCGACGGGGTTACCAAAAGATTTTGGGTCAAGCAATCAACACAACACTTGCTACACCCAAAACAGATGATGTATGATAAATAGACAAATGACAAAGACTCCCTATGAGATCCGGACTGGAAGAAAACCAAATGTGGCATATTTCAGGATATTTGGATGTAAATGCTTCATCCACAACAATGGCAAAGACAACCTAAAGGCTTTTGATGCTAAAGGCGATGAGGGTATCTTCTTAGGATACTCAAATGAAAGCAAAGCCTGCTGAAATACTCAACAAAAGAACTATGGTTCTGAAAGAATCCATTCATGTAATATTCGATGAGCCAAATGTAAATGGGGAAGACATTGAAGAGTCACCGATAAAATTTGAATCATCCAACCTTACTGAGAAGAGTCCCTATCTTGAAGGTCAGGCGGGGATTATCAATTCGAAGAAGATGAGATAGCAATCTCAAAAGCGGTGAAAATCTGCGGTGAGTAATCACGAGAGAGCCGACCCGCGAAATACAATCTGTTTAAGTCGATCAATCCTCTAACTTACTTCAACCTGACGTAAGATGGCCGAGAGACCATCCACCGAGAACTTGTCATTGGAGATATAAGAGAAGGTGTCAAGACAAGATCCAGAACCCAACAAGAAGCAATGTTCACATGCTTCATCTCGCAAATAGAGCCCAAAGATGTGTCACAAGCATTGGACGACACACATTGGATTCAAGCTATGCAAGAAGAGTCAATCAGTTTGAGAGAAATAAAGTATGGGAATTAGTACAAAGACCCATACATCAAAACGTTATTGGAACCAAATGGGTATTCGAAATAAGATGAACGAGGAAGGTTACGTGGTAAGAAACAAAGCAAGACTGGTAGCCAAAGGATATTGCCAAGAAGAAGGAATAGATTTTGATGAAACATTTGCTCCTGTAGCAAGATTGGAAGCTATAAGGATGTTTCTTGCCTATGCAACTCACAAGAATTTCATGGTATATCAAATGGATGTAAAGAGTGCATTCCTGAATGGTTTATTGGAAGAAGAAGTGTATGTTGAACAACCTCCAGGATTTGAGCAGAAGACTCTTGGAGACAAGGTATACAAACTCAAGAAAGCCTGTAGTTGAAAACAGGCACCCGAGCATGGTATGATACCCCGTCACAATTCCTAAATCGAAAATGGATTCACAAAAGGAAAAGTAGATAGAACACTTTTCGAATTCAAGACAAGAAAAAGTATCTTGCTTGTTCAAATATATGTTGATGACATCATCTTTGGATCCACTAACAAAGAGTTGTGTGAAAAATTCTCAAACCTCATGCAGAGTAAATTTGAAATGAGCATGATGGGAGAGCTGACATTCTTCCTTGGACTTCAAGTGAAACAATGAAGGATGGAACCTTCATAAGTCAAACAAAATACACGTAGATTTAATGAAGAAATTTGGTATGGAGGAGAAGTCTTCAGAAAAATACCAATGAACACATCGATCAAAAATGGACATGGATGCGGATGGCAAGCCTGTAGATCAAACAAGATACTGAGCACTTATTGGATCATTGCTCTATCTCACGGCTAGCAGGCCCGGACATCACCTTTCTTGTAGGTGTATGTGCAAGATTTCAATCTGCTCCAAAAGAGAGCCATATGACAAAGAAATAAGAGAATATTGAGATACTTGAAAGGAAGCCAAGAAGTAGGCCTATGGTATCCAAAGGAAGGTGGATTCAAGCTAATTGGCTATTCGAGACTATGACTATCTTGGATGCAGAGTGGACAGGAAAGAGCACTTGAGGCACATGTCAAATGCTTGAAACAGACTAATTTCCTGGTTTAGCAAGAAAAACTCAATAGCCACCTCTACAGGCGAGAAATACATAGCTGCGGGCATTGTTGTGCCCAAGTCCTATGGATGAGACAAAGAAATGAGAGACTATGAAGTTGAAGAAAAAGAAATTCCAATCATGTGTGATAACACAAGTGCAATTGCAATCACTCAAAATCTGTGTTGCACTCAAGAACAAAACATATAGATGTCGATATCATTTCATAAGAGATCATGTTGAAAAGAAGGACATTATCTTGGAATATATCTCAACCGACAAACAACTAGTGACATCTTCACAAAACCATTATGTGAGTCAAGATTTGAAGAACTCAAACATGAGTTGGGGCTAATTGAGCTAAGTGAGACACGAAGAATCAAAGAAAAGAAATGGAACAGAAAGAAGGTGAAAAAGAGTGAAAACAAAAATCACCAAGAAATCACCAGATCGGAAAGTCACTATACCAAGTCACCGTGATAGTAATCACTAAGAGAAATGTGAGAAGCAGAGTTTAATCGGCTAAGAGATAAGTTGAATAACTTATGAGCAAAGTGACAAAAACGCAATCGTTTTGACTTAGCGGGAATGTTTTAAGAGACACGTCGGATAATGATGATGTGTACGGACATAAAGCCGCACACCAAGCCTATGATTGGATATAAATGCTACCGCATTAAATACGAGACATGAATCGCTCAATATGCGTGCGAAAATCCAAGCCGTTGATTTCGATCACGATTCAAAACCGCAGCTGCACGCCCTTTCATAAACCATATTTAAACCATTTTTCGTCCGTTTCTCTCTCACACTTCTAAAAACTGCTTCAATCTCTCTCTCTCAAAAGGCAAAGGCAAATACTCTCGAAACCCTATCAACCTTCAAATCAATTTCTGAATTTTTCTTGAAATTATTCTCGAGAAATGGCACCAACTTATGACTTTACCAAGTTGGGAAAACAAATCCACACCGGTTCGACCGTGGATTTCGACGAATGGTGAAGCGGGGGTCCGACGACACCCTGGTGAAGAAAATCGCGGAGAAGTTGGAAACGTCCAGGATCAAAACCGTTTCTAACGCTGAATATCCTATGACCTATGTGGAGGAGGTCGCACGATTCTACGTGAATCCGAGATTCACGACGAAGGAATCAAGTCATCCGTTCACGGAAGCGGTGACTATCACCGCCAAGGATTTGGTGAATATTGCTCACTACCGGCGAAGGAGCAACCGAGATTAAGGAAGCCGATGTAAACTTGGGTGACGATGATGGAAAGAAATAGCCAAGTCCGACCTTGCGATAAAATTATATACACAAAAACAAAGAGATCTAAAGGAGGATTATCACAAATTGTTGGACATAGTTGCCAAATGTATCGACATCAAATTTGGCGACTTTGACCAATCACAAAGGCAAAGCCGATTGTGATGGCTGCAATCATCGAAGAAAAGAAGATCAACTGGCCGAGTTTATCTACAAAGCAGACTCGCCCGAACGTGGGAACAAGTCCTTCAAAGAAGATGGGTCATTTGGAGGATCCCCGGGATATGGCCTAGTGATTGGCCGACTATTGAGGTGAAAGGAGTCCCTCTCGGACATGGGAAAGCATTCCATGTTAACAAGAGGATGTTCGAGCTAACCTCTCTGCAGTGCTCGGAAGCGAGCTTACGCCAAGAGGGTCGATACCAGTGAGGGGGAATCACCACCCAAGACACAAATGCCTCCTCTCCAACTAAGAAGAAAGCGCCCTGCGGCCCGAAGATCGCCCATGCAAAGAAAGAAAACCAAACATGCTCCCGCCTTCGCAGCAGAGTCAGTCACTGCCCCGAGAACCATGTCACCCGCCCCAGCGCGGTCGAGAAGGACTCCCAAATACCTTTCTCCGATCGTCAAAAGAGGAGAAGCCCGACAAGCCTAGACGGCCAACTCCTCGAAACAAACACCAAGACTGCCCCTCCCCGCCCAAGACTCGAGAGGACACCGCCTCAACTGAGAAATTCCCTGGTACAAACCAGAGACGAAGAAGACTCGTCAAGCGATCCCGAACAGGAGAAACCAAATGAGTCGGCTTACTCGGCTAGCACAAATACGAGACTACCGGAAGTAGAGTCTCCGGATGTAGTTGATGAAATGCCCAAGTCTGCGAAGGCAATCGGCAGAGGCAACTCAAGACACACAGTAGCTCATACAAATTGAAACTCAAGAAGAACCAGCCCAGCGGATAGTGATGTAATGATCCTATCTCCACCTTACCCGGACATCCAAAATCGTCTGCGTGAGTGGAGAAAATGGAAGTTGAGCAAGTCAAGGGAACAGTTCCAACGGCCCGAATTCATAGAAGAAGAGGAATCGCTAAATTTCCTTGGGATCGACTCTTTGTGCTCCCGGCCTTGATGAGGACAACTCGCTTAGACATCCCGCAAATCTACAAGGACAGGGAGAGAGAGCAAAGCAAGTCAAGAAGCGAAGCACGTGAGAAGGCAAGTATCGCCTATCTCCCACACCACGAACACTTCCATCCTCTCCTTGATGTCTTCTCTCGAAAGTGACGAGGAACTGAGAAATGCTTTCTTGCCCCGTAAGAGTTGCAAATGCAGGCAAGGATTGCACGAATCAAGAATCCTTCACGAGCAAAGATTAATGGAGGGACCAGGAGAGTCCTCCGAACACACCGAAATCGATCCAATGGGAGTGGTTCAAAATAGCCACCATTGTTCTTTGCTACCACTTCCCCACTCACTCGGAAGAAGCAATAAGGAGATGGCGATGAAACCTGGGCTAGTGGGGACCCCAACGAGCCAACCCCTATTGAAGGTGTGCTACCACCGCCCCAACGGCTGAACCATCAATTGCAACAGCGGAGTCCGAGACGAGTGACCCCACTCCAAGTCACTCACCGGTGGTGCGCTACCGAGGGGGAAACTCCCTCCACCGCAGCAAGGTCGGAGGATGCCGCAGATGACTCCACAAAGAAGCAAGGAGGCGAAGAAGAGAAATTACAATCACAAGAAGAACAGCAAGTTGCCATCAACGAAGCTCGATGATTGAGATCGTCTCGGTGAGGTGCCAACCGCTCTGGCTAATGACGACTGCTTGATGCAATCGAGGCACGAGGAAGGAATGTACAGGAGTTAACACTGGGCGATGAAAGTGCAATCCATGGGGTTGAGACTCCAATGGATGCCATCTGTAGAAGACCCTAAGACAGTGACACTCACGAAAGGGAGGACCAAGGCCTCGCAGCGAGAGAGAGACTGCTGGAGGAAATGAAGGCCCACGGGAGGTTGAGACTTCCTGGGTAAAGAGGTCAAGAGAGAACATCCCTCCCGCAATCATCGACCCATCCGAGAAAGAGATCGCGCACTCCATGATTCCCAGGACAACCCGATGTCACTTTTCCGGGATCGAGGAAGGCGAAGAAGAAGGCTGAGTCAACCCCATGACAAATCCAAGAGACTCACCGGGATGTTCCAGGCACGAGCAAGTCGATCCCAAGACTACTCGTCAAACTTTTAACTTTGATGATGAGCCACTACTAGAAATCTCATCATCGTCCGATGACGCTGATAAGGCCGAGGACAAGTCTACCAAATGGAAAAATCACCGAGACCAACGGTTATTAAAAGGCAAACATGCTCGGCAAAGCGGGTCTACTTCACAACCAAACCCAACAACCGGAAACCATCGCTCTCGGCTCCTCACGCTACCGGATCGATTCCCAAAAGAACTTCACGCGCACCGCTTATCATCGAACAAATCCCGGTTGGCGGTGATGAATCTTTTGTAAATCTTTCCCTTTCTCACTTTGGAGATACGAGAACTCCACGAAGAGTCGAAAAATGAGCAAGCACGCTATCACGACCACCTCCTGTTTTCACTCGAGCACCATTGTTCCAAATTCGATTTTGATTTCGACACAGTATGGCCATCACCGCAATGAAAGAATCACCAAGTTCGAGAAGTGTTCAAGGCACTCTTTCTTTGAAGTTGAACGAATGGAGAGGCATCGAGGCCTCTTTGGACATGCGCTGGACAACAGAGATGCCAACCTTACAAATGACTGACTTGAGAGGCATCACAAATGTCGGGATAAGGGAATGGTGGCAACAAAGCGACAATCAATGCGTGTGGAACAATTGAGATACTTGAACCTTATTCAACAAGTCTTTGGTGTGGAGAGTCGAAAATGTTGATGCGAAAACGGTTAGGAACACATTGAACATATGCATGAAGCTCACACCGCCGAGATCAAGGCTGCTGCGTGAGCGAAATGCAAATGATATACGGCGTTTGGAAGAACACATGACAAGAAAATTCAGCCTTCTCATGGTGAGATGAAGCGATTTCAGTGAGAATCCAACGCTACTCGGTCAATTCCGTGCGGCAAGATAAACGCAGCCAGACTTGAAGCAAAATTCAACCATCGAAGACTTCGACTTCATGCTTGCCAAAGATGTTCCCCGGGGTTCTCTATCCTTTGATGATGCCAAAAAGGGGAAGAGGAATACCTTAAAGCGAGAAAATCTGAAGTGAAAAGAAAAGGAGCGGTGACAAGGAGCAAATGGAAAGGGAAAATCACCGAGGAAATTTTGAAATCAAGAAAGGAAAATCTGAGGGGAAGGATCAAAAGATATGACCTTGATGATTGCACAAACCCCCAGCGAGGTCCTGTCACAAATGACATTATAAGCGGCAAACTCCCAGTGCCTCTGCCACTCCAACACTCTGCTTTGTATCTATGGGCCGAGAAGAAGAAAAAGCAATTGAAGCGGGGATGAAGGAGGTGGAAGGAAGAATGGATGCCAGGGTGATGAACATCTTGAAAGAACACGGAGGCATTCCATTGACAGAGACACGTATGCCATTTCGTATGTCGGGACAGAGCCAAGATCGATTGACGAATTCAAAACGCTCGAATCAAGGATATTTTGCAAATATGTCCATGGCTCAAGCTTGGGACTGTCTTGGGAAAAGGGTCTCACATTATGTGAAGAAGTTTGACGCATGCAATGAGACAACCGGTCGCTCTCTGGGTCACTCCGCTGGCACTCACCGAAAGAAGAAGGCCCCAAGACAAGATACGCCCGCAGGTAGAGGAAGAAGCGGCGGTGGAGGAAGAAGCTTGCACCTAGGCCTCTGCCCAAGAATATTGAATACGTAGATCCGGGAAAGAAAGGAGGGATCTCTTGGTGGGCTTGACCAAGTGGCGAACTTGCGAGTGGCTAAAACCAACGCGAGTATGTAAAGAGAATAGAAGAAGAAAACAAAAGACAAACTCGGCTATGGCGGGCAGAGAGACAGGAAAGAACAAGGAAAGATGAAGGCGCTTTGCCAGGAAGGCATATGAGAAGAAAAAAGAAGGCGGTGGCGACGAGAAGAAGAGAAGAAGAGAAGAAGATCTTTGATCAAGATGAAAGAAGGAGATAGCGAAGGAGATGAAGTGTTCTTTGTCAACCCTTCGTGTATTTTATATGTAAATACATACAATGTAAGTCTTCCGTAATAAAGCTATAAATTTTCTATTTTTTTGTGAAGACAATTACATACTCGACGATACACCTTGTAAATATTGTGTTAAGTACAAGAATGATATGATCAATAAAAAGATTGATTCAAGCATACATTCTATGTCAATACACTATCTCAGTATGTATCTTTGTTATCTCGTCTCTTTGTATGATTTAAGTTTTGGCATCATCAAAAAGGGGAAATTGTTAGGAATTTTATTGTTTAGATTTTGATGAATGCCATGTAAAACTTAGAATAGAAAGTTGGCACCCCAATTCTTGTAAAATGTATTGTAACAATTAGAGTCGCCAAGGCGAGTTAAGTCGGCTACGCCCTAACATGCAAGAAGACAAATCAAGGCTTGAAGGAAAACTCACTGTGAGAGACAACAGTGAAAGAAGAAAGAGACGAGAACTCGATCAAGAAGCGGTGAGATGCAAAATTGAGTGGAACATCGATCCAAGTCAACTCAAGAGAAGCCAAGTCTCAAGTCAAGTGACAAGAGTCATCCATGATTGGAAGTCGACTCTAAGTCACCTGGGAAAGCAAAGAAAAGCAATCAAGTCGAGATAATCGTAAAAAGAACCGTTGCGAGAAATCAAGAGATTTACTTAAACAAGTAATATCTCCATACTACCTTTCTTGGAGTGCTCGAGTCCCTGAAGCGTGCAAAAGGAATGAACCAATGGGAAGCACTACACCGTGTCGAAATTCTAAAAAGGTGATAAAACAATTCATACGAGGAAATGGCAATTCCAAGAACGCAAGCCAACGATCGCAAAGTGACTTTCAAAAATGAGCCTATCTCTTCAACGGGCAAATTTTTGAAAGTTCACTATAAAAGGCTGAGGAGTTTGTTTGAGCAATATATGACACATACGTGAGATATACAAGCACATCGAAAAACTTAAACAATCTCAATCCTCAAGCCTACATTTCAAGTACATCAATCCAACACTTACCTGTGAAGGAAAGAGAACTTCAACCATTGAAGAGAAACCTTTGAAAACAAAGGGGTCTACATTCCGGAAGGATTGTAGAAAGGTTCAAGGCTGAACCAAGTCTTGAGCTCTTGGAAGGCTTCGTGATCAAATCCAAAGTGCTTAAGCAAGTGAGTCAGTAGCAAGCAAGCGCAAAATGCCTGAAGAAGGTTCGAGTCGTCGAGAAGCCCCGAGTGATCAAGGCGTCTCAGATCGAGTCCCAAAGGATCAAGTCGGTTGTTGTGATCAAGACTTGTATCCGGATGCTTACCACTTTGTAAACCGATCATTACTTAGTGGATTCCTCCCGGAGTTGGAGAAGAGAGGAGTAGAAGAATTACCCCATCTTCGAACCTCTATAAAAACTTTATCTTGTGTCATTTACATTTCAAAGATTTAAATTTACGCACTTTTAAATTGCTTATATCTGTGATAAATTTGCTATCCATTTGATAATTTATAAAGTACTAAATCAAGTCAAAAAACTTGCTTAATCAAACTTAAGGGTGTTAAGTCTTCCAAAAAAAACAAAACCACAAATTGAGTCAAATTATAGCCAACAAATGAGTTACTCTATTAATGTATTTCACTCGAGTCTATTGAGAGATTAACTCTCTTGAGTGACTAATTCGATTGTCCATCAAGGACACAAACAGTAGAACTCAGTAGATTTAAAAGGACTAAATCGAAAATTTGGTAAGGTTTATTCAACCCCCTTCTAAACCTTACACTTACACCCCTCGGGACCTACAAAATGACACTCGGTACTCAATAATCTATACTATAAAACGATAGGTGCACTTGACTACGGTTTTCTAGAGTAGCTTTTGAGCCATCACAGGGCCTATAGGGTTTACAACATGGGAACTCGAACAATTATTGAATCTATAAATGTTGTTTTAGATGATACTAAAGATTTTGCGAGATATATCCAAGGATAATAATGAAGAAGTTGCGAGAAGAAGTTGGTGTTGAGAGGGTTGATGTTACAACATCCGATTCCACACCGAGATAGATGATGCAAAAATAGACCACGATGTTACAACATCCGATTCCACACCGAGACAGATGTTGAAGCGGGGACCCAGTCCCGATGAAGATGGAGCCACCGAGTTCGATATCTTTGATCAAGTTAGAAAAGAACCACCAAGAAGGATAAGGAAGAACCATCCAAAGGATCAAGTAATTGGGCAAGTAACCAAATGCATTAAAACTAGAGGTAAAGAGAAAGTTAATTACGAGAAATGGTAAGATTTGTATGCTTTTACTTCTCTCATTGAACCCAAAAATGTTAAAGAAGCTCTTGTTGATGAATATTGGGTTAATGACATGCAATTAGAACTGGAACAATTTGAAAGAAACAATGTGTGGGATCTTGTACCAAGGCCTGGAAATTCTAATGTTATTAGAACCAAGTGGATTTTCAAAAATAAAAACGATGAACTTGGTAACATAACTAGAAACAACGCTAGACTAGTGGCTCAAGGCTACACTCGGGTGGAAGGAGAGGACTTTGATGAAACCTTTGTCCATGTGGCTAGGCTTGAGTCCATAAGACTCTTCTTCTGCGCGTTTGCTTGTGTCCTTAAAATCAAATTGTTTCGATGGATGTCAAAAGTGCTTTCCTTAATGGTTTTCTAATGAGGAAGTGTTTGTTGAACAACCCAAAGGTTTTGAAACCCTCATCTTCCCAACCATGTTTTCAAATTGAAAAAGGCTTTAAATGGGTTGAAACAAGCTCCTCGAGCTTGGTATGAAAGGTTAACCACATTTTTGTGTAATAAGGGTTATAAAATAGGAAGTTTTGATAAAACCTTATTCATCCAAAATTTTAAGAATGGTATCACCATTGCTCAAATTTATGTTGATGACATAGTGTTTGGATCAACCTCTAAACAAAAACTTGATGAATTTGTTGGGTACATGTCCTCCGAGTTTGAAATGAGCATGGTAGGTGAGTTGAACTAATTTCTTGGTCTTCAAGTTAAACAGTTTGACAAAGGCATTTTTATAACTTCGAACAAGTATGCCAAAACCTTGTTAAAAGATTTGGGCTGACAAAAAAAACACATGAAAACTCCTATGGGGACTAATGATAAATTATCCAAAGATGAGAATGGTACTCTATTGATTCACTCTTTACAAAAGCATGATATGAAACCTTTTGTATCTCATCTTAGCAGACTGATATTAGCTATAGTGTAATACGTGTTTGTGCTAGATATCAGTCTTGTCCTAAAGAGTCTCACTTGAAAGTCATTTAAAAGAATCATTCGTTATATAAATGGGACTACTAACTTGGTATCTTGTACTCTTTCCGATACTAACACTAATTTGGCTGGTTTTAGTGATGTTGATTGGGCAGGTGATGTTGATGACAGAAAAGCACTCTTTGGAGGGTGTTTCTACCTTGGGAACAATTTGGTTTCCTGGTATAGTATGAAACAGACTTGTGTTTTGTTATCCACAAATTAATCACGAGTATATAGCATTAGGAAGTTGTTGCTCCCAAATGTTATGGATGAGACAAATGTTGGCTGATTATGGGGTTGAAGAAAAAGTCCTTACTGCTTATTGTGATAATTCTAGTGCCTTAAATATTTCTAAAAACCCAGGCAACACTCGAACAAAACACATCGATATTCAACACCATTTTATCGAGACTTGGTTGGGAATAAAATTGTTACCATTGATTTCATCACTACGAGAATCAAATTGCTGATATTTTCACCAAAGCCCTAGACTTTCAAAGGTGTAATTACCTCAAAGCAGTCTCTGGGTGTCTCAGACTCTCTCGAGTAGTGTGGGTTTCGATGTTGCAACACCATATGCATCATCTCTTCTCATTCTTAATGTGTTGCAACCTCCTATTGATTTTATTCTTTTGCATTAGTCATTGTGCATTTTTTAGATCATTTCATTGGCTTATCTCTGTTTTATTGTCAGTAACTCAATTGAATACTCATTTGATGTAACTTTTGCCTAAAAACAATTGCAAACATATGATTTTTCCCATGTGAAAGATGTTTTATTTGGGCCTTTGAAGCACTTAGCTATAATTCCCTGTTTGGTTATATATATTGTGGCTCCCAAATAGGGCTATGTCCTAGGGTCACGATTTTCTCGAGGATCTTGGTAAATGAACTTTTTCAATTCCATATTGAATGAGTTTCTAAATCTCTATTTTCAATAAGGAACTCTTCTATAATATGGTCCTTATCGCGGTAGACACAATATTACTTATTACATATTTAGATTGTTTCACTTGTGGTCGCCCTTCATTTTCTTGGGATGTTCAATTATTCATATCCTTAGGCCATCATTAAACCTTTCATGATTGCACATACCGTTGGTATCTATCTCGCCTTAATAGATCGACACACTTAGTACCGAAAATAAATTACGGACTCAATCGAATACCTATTAATATAAATTTACCTAGACTCGATTCGATGAATGTAAAGTACAAAAGAAACCGAAAGTTACAAGTAAAATATAACACAAAGAATATAAAGGGATAAAACCCTAAAATCGAATATTGAATGATTCGGTTCGACCGGGTAATCACCAAGGGACAACCTAGTCTCCAGTGTTAAAATTTAGAATTTTTAAACTTTGATAAGGGTAGACACTTAGTACCAATATCACCGGATTATACTTAGATGCCACCTTTTCAAGATTAACCAAACCTTTTGAAATAATGTCACTTATGAAATGAAAACGTACATCAATATGTTTGGTTCTATCGTGAAAAATTGGATTTTTGCGAGTTGAATACCGAGTTGAGAGTCGAAAAATACAACAACCTTTTGTTTTAGAAAACTAATTTGAAACAAGTCCTTTTAGCCATAAGACTTCTTTCAAAGCTTGATTCTGACTACATCTTCTCGATTAGAGTAGATAGAGCCACAATATGTTGTAACGGGATTTTCAACTAATACAAGAACCACACAGAGTGAAAACATAAGAGGTCGTTGATTTTCTGTTATTTTTGTCATTAGCATAGTTGGACTCCACACCTTTTAAAACAACACCATTTTCACACTTAGAAAATTTAAGACAATAATCCGTTGAATGTCTAATATATCTCAGTAACCACTTCAAAGCATTCCAATGCACCATTCCAGGATTAGACATAAATCTACTAAGGCAAGAAACAACATAAGCAATGTCTGGTCTAGTACTGACCATTAAGTACATAACAGATCCAATGGCATTAGCATAGGAAATGTTTAGCATAGAAGAGATTTCAAGATCGGTTTTAGGGGAATGATCCCTACTTAACACAAAATGAGAAGCAAGTGGGACATTCACAGATTTTGCATCACTCATAGAGAATTTCTCAGAAAAATTCAACATACGAAGATTGATGAAGATAAATCACGAGTTATATCTATCCCCATCAATATTCATGCCAAGAATTTTCTTAGCATCACCTAAGAATTTCATGTCAAATTTAGCACTTAAACAATTTCTCACATAGTCAACGATCTTAATGCATGGACCACCAAGAGCATATCATCAACATAGATCGAAGAAAACAGGGGACTTAGCATCAAGTTTGAAATACAAGCAATGATGAAATTGACGTCTACAAAATTTCAAATCAAGCATGCACAATTTCTTATTCCACTTTGTCAGGTGATTGTTTTAATCCATATAAAAACTTTTTCAATAAACACACATGGGTTGGTTTGGTTTTATCTTCAAAACCCTCGGGTTATTTCATGAAATTTTTTTCTTCCAAATCACCATGTAAGAAAGCGCTTTTAACATCAAGTTGCTTTAGTTCCCAGTCAAACTGAGCCACTAAAGCTAGCATAATTCTCACGATTACAAACTTCACAATAGGTGCAAAAATCTCAGTGTAATCAATTCCTGCTTTCTGAGTAAAACCTTTTACTACTAATCTAGCTTTGTGTCTAACACCTTCATTTTCTTGTTTAACCTTAAACAAACATTTACAATCAACAATAGAACAATGTAGGTCCCAAGGGGTGTGAATGTAAGGTTTAGAAAGGGGTTGAATAAACCTTACCAACTTTTCGATTTAGTCCTTTTAAATATTCGAGTTAATACTTCACACCGTGAGTCCTTGATGGACAACTAAGTTAGTTAATCGTGAGTTAGTTACTCAACGGACTGATCGAGCCGTTGATAGAATAACTCAAATTTGTTTTGACTAAAGACTTAACTCGACTGTGATTTGTTTTCAATGGAAGACTTTACACCCTTAAATTTGGTTTAGTAGAGATTTAATACTTGGTTTTAGTACTTAGAGATTATCAAGTGGATAGCAAATTTATCAAAGAGTTAAATAAATAAAGTGCGAGGAATTAAAGTCTTTGAAATGTAAATGACACGATAGGTTTTTATAGAGGTTCGAAGATGGGGTAATTCTTCTACTCATCTCTTCTCCAACTCCCGGAGGAATCCACTAGGTATTGATCAATATACGAGTGGTAATGGTCCAAATACAAGTCTTGATCACACAAATGACTTGATCCTTTGGGACTCGATCCGAGATGCCTTGGTCACGCAAATGGTGGCTTCTCGTGCGACTCGGCTTCTTCTTCACAGGGCAGTGCTTGCTACTACACCCACTTGCTCAAGCTCTTTGGATTTGATCACGAAGCCCTCCAAAAACTTGAGACTGTTCGACCTTGAACCTTCCTACAATCCTCCGTGGAATGTAGACCCTTGATTCTTCAACAATTTCCTCTTCAACCGATTGAAGTTATCTTTTCTTCACACAGGTGAGTGTTGGATTGATTTTCTTCGTAATGTAAGCTTGAGGATTAATCTTGAATGATTTGAGAATATCTTAGGTTATAGCTCAAATATTTACTTGAATGTTCGTGGTTCAGTAACCTTCTCTCGCAGTCATTCCTCGGCCTTTTATAGTGATCTTTCAAAAATGCCCGTTGAAGAGATAGGCTTATTTTTGAAAGTCACTTGTGGTCGTTGGCTTGTCTTGTTGCGATCCTTGGAATTGCCACTTCCTCGTATGAATTGTTCTTGACTTTTGAGTTCTCGACATGGAGCGATCTTCCCATTGGTTTATTCCTTTTGCACGCTTCGGGACCGAGCACTTGAGAAAGGTAGTATGGAGGTATTACTTGTTAAAGTAATTCCCTTGATTTACGCAACGGATCTTTTCGATTATCTCGACTTGACCGCATTTCCTTGCTTTCCCAGGTGACTTAGAGTCGACTTCCAATCATTGGATGACTCTTCTATCACTTCAACTTGAGACTTGGCTATCTTGAGTTGACTTGACCGATACTCTACTCACCGCATCTCACCGCTCCCTTCGAGTTCGTCTTCTCTTCTTTGCCATACTCAAATTGTCTTGCAATGAGTCTTCCTTCTAGTCTCCGGTTGTCTTCTTGCATGTTTAGGCATAGTGACTTAACTCACTTGACCAGCCCTATTTATTACAAAGTAGTTTACAACGAAAATGGGGTGCCAACTTCCTATTCTAAGTTTTACATGACATTCATCAAAATCTAAACAATGAATTTCCCAATAATTTCCCCACTTTTGATGATGCAAAACTTAAAACATTCAAAATGTAAATAGCAAAGATACATACGAGATAGTGCATTCATAGAGAATGTATGCGTAGAATCAATTCTTTTATTGATCATAACATTCTTGTCCTTTACAAACCAATTTTACAAGGTGTATCGAGCAAACATTTATGTCTACGCAAAAATAGAGAATTTACTGATTTATTACGAAGACATACATAAAATGTATTTGCATAGTAAAATACATGAAGGGGTGGACAAAAACACTTCATCTCCTTCGCTTCCTCCTTCTTTCTTCTTCTTTGACTCTGTCATCTTCCTCGGTCTTCTTTTCTTTTTCTCATCTTGTTCTTTTTCTTTTTTCATACGCCTTCCCAGGCGATTCATCTCTTCTTATTCTCTCTTGTCTCTCCTCCCATAGCTGAGTTTGTCTTTTATTTTCTTCTTCAATTCTTTTCACATACTCGGCATTGTTCTTAGCCACTTGCATTGGCTACTTTTCGTCAAAACCAGCCCAAGAGATCCCTCATTTCTTGCCTGGATCTATGTACTCAATGTTTTTGGGCAGAGGTCTAGTCTGAAACCTCTTCCTCCACCACTTCTTCCTCTACCTCTTCCTCTTCCTGGGCATGTATTGTCTTTGGGGTCTTCTTCTTCCCAAATGAGTGACTAGCGAGTGACCAGTGAGTATTTGTCGGTAAGCTTCTTTGCTGTCGATGTCTCGCCGCTGTCGTCGCTTCTTCACATAGTGTGAGACCCTTTTCTAGTACAAGTCCTAGGCTTGAGCCATGGACATGTTTGCGAAGTATCCTTCGAGATGCGGCGTTTTAAATTCATCAACGATCTTGGCTCGATTCCCGGCATCCGAGATGGCATAAGTGTCTCTGTCTCTTTGGAATGCCTCCATGTTGTTTCAAAATATCCATAACTCGAGGCATTCATCCTTCCTTCCACTTCCTCCATCCCTGCTTCAATTGTCTTTCTCTTGTCGGCCATAGGTGCAGTGTTGGAGTGGCAAGTCACTTTGGGAGTTTCTTGATAATATCGGTTGTGACAAGACCTTGTTGGGGGTTTGTGCAATCATCAAGGTCACATCTCTCGATCCTTCCCCCTCAACAGACTTCCCTTTCTTTTCTCTTGAAACTTCCTCACTGTCTTTCCTTCACAACAGTGCTCCCTACTTCTCAACTTGAGATCTCTTGTGCTTTTAGGTATTCTTCTTCCCCTTTTGGCATCATCAAAGGAGAGAGGAACCCCGAAACAAACTAGCGGCGGGAAGTCGAAGTCTGCGATAGCCAAGTTACGCTTCGAGTCTGCTGCGGAGTATGCGGCGCGAAACTTCGAGCGCGTAGCGTTGGATTCACCGTAATTAACTTCATCTCGGCCATGAGAAGGCTGAATTTTCGATCCATGTTTTCTTCCATACGCAGAGCTCATTCTTATTTTGCTCACGCAGACTTTGATCTCGGAGTGTGAGATTCATGCATGTGCTCAATGTGTTCTCTCAACTTTGTCTTTGCATCGGCATTCTCATTTCGCCATACCAACAACTTGTTGAACAATGTTCAAATATCTAGCTTGTTCCACGCCGCATTGTTTGCTTCTTTGTTGCCACCACTCCCCCGATTCGACTATTATGCCTCTCAAGTCGGCCAGATAAGGTTGGCATCTCTGTTATCGATCTCATGTCCATCGAGGCCTGGTGCCTCTCCATCCGTTCAATTTCAAAGAAAATAATGCTTTGAACACCTCCCGAACTTCGATGTTCCCTCTTGCACTGCGGTGACGGCCAAGCGTCAAAATCATAGTCACTTTGAACGATGGTATCGATGGAATGACGGAGGATCAGTCCGCGGAAGCGCGAGATCTCTCTCGACTCTTGAGGGAGGTCGGGTACCTCCGAGAGAGAGGAAATGATTCTACAAAGGGATCATCACGAGCAATTGGAATTTGTTCAATGATGAGTGGTGCTCGTGAAGTTCCTTGTGGAGTCGAACTGCTGCGCTTGGGAGCTGCGTGATGGACTCTGTTTGGTTTGGGGCATTGTGAAGTTGACCCGACTTTTTGAGCCTCGGTTGTCTCAACAAACTTCATTGGTCTTAGCCGGTTTTTCCACGTGAGTTGGTAGTCCTCGGCCTTATCGGAAGCATCATCGGACGATGATGAGATTTCCATGGGTGGCTCATCAAAGTTGAAAGTTTGACGAGTAGACTTGAGGTCGGACTTACTCGTGGTTGGAACATCCTCGGTGAGTCTTTTGGATCGATCACGGGGATGACTCGGCATCGTCTCCTTCCGATCCCGGAAAGGTTACATCGGGATTATCCTGGGAATCGTGAAGTGCACTTATCTCCTTTTCGATGGATCAATGATAGTAGGAGGGATATTCTTTACTTGACTTCTTACCCGGAAGTCTCAACCTCCCGTTGGCCTTCATTACCTCCTGCGGTTTCAAGCTGCAATGAGGCCTGGACATCCCTTTCGACAAAGTCACTGTCTTAGGGTCTTCTGCGTGGCATCCATTGGAGTCTCAACTCCATGGATTGCACTTTCCGCCAGTGTTAACTCCCGGGCTATTCGCATTCCTTCCTGCCCTCGATTGCATCAACAATGTCATTGGCCTTGAGCGATTGGCACCTCGGAGAGACGTTTCAAGCTATGCGAGCCTCGTCGATGACAACTTGCTTTGTGTATTTTGTGTTTGTTCTTTCTCCACTTCGCCTCCTAGATTCATTGTGGAGTCACCGCAACATCCTCCGACTTGTCGCGTGGTGGAGGAGTTTCCCCCACCGTGGCACACCCAAATGAGTGACTTGGAATGGGGTCACTCGTCTCGGACTCCGGTTGTTCCCATTGAGTATTCACCGTTGGGGCGGGTGGTAAGACACCTTCATTAGGGGTTGGCTCGATTGGGGTCCCCACTCTCCCGTTTCATCGCCATTTCCCTTAGTTCCTTCTTTTTCCGAGTGAGTCGGGGAAGTGGTGGCGAACAACGGTGGCAATATCTTTGCACCACTCCCATTGGGTCTATCTCCGGCTATGTTTTGGAGGACTCTTACGGTCCCTCCATCATCCTTTGCTTATGAAGGATTACGGATTCTTCCATTGCTTTAACGCATTTGCAACTCTTCGTGGGAAGCAAGAGGGTCCAGTCCTCATCACTTTCGATAGGGCGTCAAGGTGAGGATGTGTATGTTCTGTGGGTGCGGTGATAGGGCGGAGATCTTTGGCCTTCTCATGTGCCTCTCAAGCGTCTCGATTGCTTTAGCCCATTTCATTTTCTTTTCGAATTTCCGGTATGTTTATGCAATTATCCTTGTCAAGGGCTTGCAACATCGTGTCCACCTCAAGAATCGAAGAGTTCTTCTTCTCGGCAATGAACTCGGATGTTGAAACCGCACTTTGGATAGGCTCGACTTCCATTTTCTCCACTTGCGCGATTTTTTGGATGTCTGGATACAATGGAGAGTGCATGATTAAATCGTCTTCATCATCTTCTTGCTGGCCCTCGTTTCCAGGTATTGAAGGTAGCGACTTGTTTGCTCGACACCTTCAAGGCGGCCTGCATTCAGTGGAGAAACAACCACATCAATAGGTGACTTTCGGTTGTCTCAACCATTCTTTGTTCCTCAACTATTCGATCGGCCTTTCGTGACTTGGCGTTTCATCAATCACGTCCGGAGACTCGCTTCTCAGCGATCTCGGGTAACTTTTCCGGATGAGTGGTGACTCGGTAGGCTTCTCAAGCTCGGGCGCTTGAAAATTCTTCTCCTTCTTCTTATTTGAACCGAGAGGATTTACGGTTCGACAAGGTTTCTTACAGTCTTGGGCGCGGGGCTTCTTTGTTGTTTTTCTTACGAGGGGCCGTCTTGTCTTGCTTATCGATTCTCCTCTTCTTAATGACCGGAGAAGGTATTTGAGATTTCTTCTCGGCCGCGCCGCGGGGCGAGAGACACTGCTTCTGCTGGGGAAGCGTGACTCAGCTGCGGGGCGGAGCGGATTTGTTTTTATTTCTTTGCGAGGGCAACAGATCTCTTAGCAGCTGCGGGCGACCTTCTCTTCTTTGGTGGAGAGGAGACAATCAGTATCTTTAGGGTCACCGATGATTCCCCCTCACTCGTATCACTCCTCCCTTAGCGTAGGCTCTCTTACGTGCGCCAAAGAGGTTTGATCTCGAACATCCTCTTGTTTACATGGAACGCCTTTCCATGTCGAAGAGGACTCCTTTTACCTCCATCACCGACCAATCACCGGAGGCACCGTATCCCGGGGATCCTCCAAATGCTCCATTCTCCTTGAAGGATTTGTTCCTACATTCTAGCGAGTCTGCTTTGTAGACAAACTCAACCCAGTTCACTTTCTTTTCTTCAATGATCGCGGCCGATCGATCAATTTCGCTTTAGACGATTGGTTGGTCAAAGCCGCCAAATTTGATGTCTATGCATTTGGCAACAATGTCCAACAATTTGTGGTAGTCCTCCTTGACCCTCTTGTTAGTGTGTAGACTATCTTTTTCAAAGCATAGTCGGTCTTGGCTATTTCCTTCCAGCGGCCAAGTCAACATCGGCTTCATTGATTTACGGTGCTCCTTCCGCCGGTAATGAGCGGTGTTACGCCAAATCCTTGGCGGTGATGATGAACTCCTTCCCGTGAACGAGAGGATTTGATCCCCTCATCGTGAATCTCGGTATTCACGTGAAGCTGTGCGACCTCTTCCACATAGGTCATCGGAAAGTGCATCGTCGAGAAATGGTTTTAGCCCGATCGTTTGAGTTTTTCGCGATCTTCTTTATGAGGGCGTCATCGGACCCTGTTTGACCATACCCTCGAAATCCACAGAGACCCGGTGTGGATTTGTTTTCCTAGCTTGACAAAATCATGAGTAGATGCCATTTCTCAGTATTTCACCGAATGAAACTTAGAAGATGATTTGAAGATTGATAGGGTTTTTGAGAGAGTTTTGCCTTTGCTTTTGAGAGAAAAAGTGAACGAGTTTTTGGTAATGTGTGAGAGAATCGGACGAAAATGGTTTAAGTATGGTTCTGAAAGGGCGTGCGGGTGGTTTTGAAATGTGATCGAAATCAACGGCTTAGATTTGCACGCCGATTAGCATTTAATGTCTCGTATTTAATGCGGCGGCATTATATCAATCATAAGCTTGGTGTGCAACTTTTGCTGTACACGTCATAATTATCTTGATGTCATTCTTAAAAACATTCTCGCTTAGTAAAACGCATTGCGTTTTTGTCCCTTTGCTCATAAATGACTCGACTTATCGCTTAGGCCGATTTAACTCTTCTTCTCACGATTCTCTAGTGACTCGGTTGTCGACTAACTCGGTACAACCTTGTCTTTCCGATATGGTGATTCACTTAGGCGATTTGAGAGTTCACTCTTTTTCCTTTTTCGTGTTTCATTTCTTTTCTTTGAGTCTTAAGTGTCACTCACCAATTAACCCTAACTCATGCTTGAGTTCTTCAAATCTTGACTCACATAATGGTTTTGTGAATATGTCGACCAACTGTTTATCGGTTGAAATATATTCAAAGGTGATGTCCTTCTTTTCAACATGATCTCTTATGAAGTGATACGACATCGATATGCTTTGTTCTTGAGTGCAACACAGGATTTTGAGTGATTGCAATTGCACTTGTGTTATCACACATGATTGGAATTTCCTTTTCTTCAACTTCATAGTCTCTCATTTCTTTGTCTCATCCATAGGACTTGGGCAGCTGTGATTTGCCCGCGGTATGTATTCTCGCTTCGTTGTAGAGGTGGCTATTGAATTTTGCTTTTTGATAAACCAGGAAATTACCTGTTTCCAAGCATTTGACATGTGTCCGAGTGCTCTTCCTGTCAACTCTACATCCAAAGATAGTCGGTCCGAATAGCCAATTAGCTTGAATCCACCTTCCTTTGGATACCATAAGCCAACTTTTTGGCTTCCTTTCAAGTATCTCAAGATTCTCTTGGCTGCCGATCATGTGGCTTTCTTTTGGAGCGATTGAAATCTTGCACATACACCTACATCAAAGGTGATGTCCGGCTGCTTCTTTGAGATAGAGCAATGATCCATAAGTGCTCAGTATCTTGTTTGATCTACGAGGCCTACCATCCGCATCCATATCCATTTTGACGATGTATTCATTGGTATTTTCACGAGAAGACTTCTCTTCCACACCAAATTTCTTCATTAAATCTCTGGTGTATTTTGTCGACTTATGAAGGTTCCATCCTTGGTGTTTTACTTGGAGTCCGGGAAGAATGTCGACTCTCCCATCATGCTCATTTCGAATTTGCTTTGCATGAGGTTTGAAAATTTATCACACGACTCTTTGTTTGTGGATCCAAAAATGATGTCATCCACATATATTTGAACAAACAATATGCTCTTCTTCTGTCTTGAATTAAGAAGAGTGTTCTATCCACTTTTCCTTTTGTGAATCCGTTCCCGATCAAGAATTGTGACAGTGTATCATACATGCTCAGTGCACTGTTTCAATCCATATAGAGCTTTCTTGAGTTTGTATACCTTATCTCCAAGAGTCTCGTATACCTTATCTCCAAGAGTCTTCTGCTCAAATCCTGGCAACATACACTTTTCTTCCAATAAACCATTAAGGAATTCACTCTTTACATCCATCGATATACAATAAAATTCTTGTGAGTCGCATAGGCAAGAAACATCCTTATAGCTTCCAATCTTGCTACGAGAGGCAAATGTTTCATCAAAATCTATCCCTTCTTCTTGGCAATATCCTTTGGCTACTAATCTTGCTTTGTTTTTTCCATAGAATCTTCTTCGTTCATCTTGTTTACGAACACCCATTTAGTGCCAATAACATTTTGATGGGTGGGACTTTGAACTAATTCCCATACTTTATTTCTTTCAAACGATTGACTCTTCTTGCATAGCTTGAATCCAATGTGTGTCATCAAATGCTTGTGACACATCTTTGAAACTCTATTTGTGAGATAAAGCATGTGAACATGGCTTATTGTTGAGTTCGGATCTTGTTTTGACACCTTCTCTTATATCTCCAATGACTAGTTACGTGGATGGTCTCTCGGCCATCTTACATCGGGTTGGAGTAAGTTAGGTGGATTCGATCGTCTTGCGGCTATGTTGCTTTGATCGACTCTCTCGTCATCACTTAGCTGTAGATTTTCCAAATTGTTTTTGAGACTCATCTATCTCATCTTCATTTGGGTTTATAATTCCGCTTCAACTTGAAAGATAGGGACTCTTACGCATGGTTGGTTGATTCAACATCAACCGACTCTTCAATGTCTTCTCCATTTACATTTGGCTCATCAAACACCACATGAATGGATTCCTCTGTAACCATAGTCCTCTTGTTGAGTACTCTGTAGGCTTTGCTTTCAATTGAGTATCCCAAGAAGATACCTTCATCGACTTTAGCATCAAAAGCCTTCAAATTATCTTTGCCATTGTTATGGATGAGGCATTTACATCCAAATATTCTAAAATATGCAACATTTGGTTTCCTCCTCATCCAAATCTCATAGGAGTCTTTGTCAAATTTGTTTTTATCATGCATCTATTTTGAGTGTAGCATCTTTGTGTTTATTGCTTGACCCAAAATCCTTTAGGTAGCCTTGCTTGACTAACATGGTCCTTGCTTCTTCTTTGAGAGTTCTATTCCTTCTTTCTGCGCAACTCCATTACTCACGTGAGTCCTTTGCTGCAGACAATTCATGACCAATACCATTTTCTATACAATATTGAGTTATTATACCATTGACAAACTCGATTCCTCTTCGGATCTTATTTTGATAATGGTTTGGCTCTTCTCATTTTGAATCCTCTTCATCACCGTGGGTAGTTTACGTAGAGTTTCTTTCTTCTTACACATGAATATTGTCCATGTATATCTTGAGTAGTCATCTACTACCACCAAGGTGTATTTCTTCCCACTTATGCTAGGCCGGGTTCAACTGGACCGAATAGATCCATATCTAGCAGGATCAATATTCTTGTTGAAGATGGACATGTCTTTTCTTTGAATGATGATTTGATTTGTTTTCCCTTCCGACATGCATCACATATACTCTCCTTCTTGTATCTTGAGTCCGGAAGTCCTTCCACAAGATTATTACGCAAGCTTGTTAATAGTTTTGAAATTCGGGTGACTCGACTTCTTGTGCCACAACCAACTTGATTAAATTGTCTTTTTGCTAATAGACAAGTGCTTGGTGTTGCGATTGCCCAATCTACTACATACATGTTCTTTTGTCTGCATCCTTGCAACACAATCTCATTGGATTGATATCCTTGATTTGGCATATACCCGTGTTAAATCCAACATTATAACCCTTGTCACGAGTTGGTGATGCTTAGCAAGTTGAAGTTGAGTCCTTCAACATATGCAACATTTGTGATTTCTAATCCATTTTTCTTGATGGATCCAATGCCTCTTATTTCTCCCCGGAGCTTCATTTCCTCCAAATATGACTTTTGCTCCTTTGACTTCCTTGAATTTTGATGATTTTTCTTGTTTCATGTCATATGTCCGGAATGACCACTATCCATGTACCAGGTTCCTTGGCACTCGGCTATTCCTTGAACACGCAAACAAGGAAATTAAGTTTTAGGTACCCATACTTGTGCGGTCTGAGGGGTTAGTATTGTAAGATGATCCAACCAACCTATAGCCAAATGGTTTGACTCTAAGGGGTTGCCATCTATTAGTGCCATAATCATAATTAATTTTGGCAAATTGGCAGGGATTCTAGGTTCATACAACTTGTCTCTTTTGTCTGTATGCCTGTATATGTGTTTTAGCAATTGCCTTCTTTGGGTAGTTGTGATATCTCTGAGTGTAGTGCCTAGTGCATATGTGTCTTTGATGAAAGCTCTTATACCTTTGGAATGGCCTTTCTTTGAGTTCTAGGCCTTTGCCATTTTGGCTTATATTCCATAGGTCTTTCTTTGATAGTTCACATTATTCCAATCGACTTGGCTTGGTATTTTCTACCATTCCCTTCATATGTATTTCTTTTATAGAACTTCTGGTTTTTGGTAGCTCTGTTTCTTCTTTCTGAGTATTTCTTGTTTGGAGTTTGCTAGGAACTCGTCCTGGATTTCTTCTCACCCCCTCTCAAAGACTCTCAACTATTTTCCTTTTCCTTTTCCTTTATAACCAAGGCCAGTTTGTTTGTAATTGTGCTTTGGGATAAATGTGTGTGCACCATTTGGATTTTTGGTTTTTTGAGATACTTCATTGCTAGAAGATCCTTTTTCCAAAATCACTTTTGGAGCTTGACATAGCACATATGAATTAAATCTAAGCTGTCTTGTCTCCACATTCTCTTTGACTCATAATAAGATCATCCAATGATTTAGATGCCTTAGTGAATGAGGCAATCACATTTTTGAGGTCATTTTCCCTCTTTTCTATAGCAACTATTTACTCGCTATTACCTTAGCATTTTCGATCTTTAAACTTTCATTCTCATCGACTATTTGACTTAGAGTACTCGGTTCATTAGTCACCGTGTGAGTTTTGGCTTTTGAGTAGGTTGTTTTCCTCATTTAGTAGTGTGTGTGAGGATTTAATTTGTTCAAAATCTTTCATCATTTTGCCTAAATGAATCATAAAGATCGATGGGTGATGAAGTGTGTGTGTCACGATCACTATCACTAGAATCTGAGTGTGATGAGTTAGAGTGTACCTCATCTTCTTGGTCGGGTTGGTCTTGTTCCTTGGCCATCAAACGGATCAAGGCTTTTTCTTTAGAGTCACTTAAGTAGTCGGCTTCACTACTCTCTGAATCAATTTGTGTCTCTTGACTTGGTTGTTTCGGCCGATCTCTGCACCAACATTGCCTTTTTCTTTTCTTGTCTTCTTTCTCTCAAGACCTTTCTTTCTTCTTCATTCCTGTATTTGTTGACTACAGGATATGGGCAATCAATGGCATAGTGACCTGGTTGCCTGCGGTTCAAAGATAGATTCTCAACCTTTTGATCAACTCTTTCCATTCTTGGATTATCGGCCCTTTGATATTCAACTTTTTGATGCTCTGTTCTCTTGGTTGGCCTATCTTCCCTTGACTTGGAGGGAGGCGAGTGTCTTCGGAGGATTCGCCCTTGCCTCTCTTGTAGTTCTTATTGAAGAACTTGTTAAACCTTTTAACCATCGGGGCTATTTCCTCTTGGTCAATGACTTCTTTGACCTCGGCTCTCTTGCCATCCTTAATAATTAGAGCAAACTGTTTTGGGTACAACTGTCTCTTCCTCGTTTTTTTCTTCTCACTCAAATTCGTAGGCTTTGAGATCCGAGAATAGCTCATGGTTGGATGTCTTGGATAGGTCCATGGAGTGTCTCATGGCCATGACTTTCATATCCCACTCGGTTGGGAGACTTCTTAGAATCTTCATACACATTTCCTTCTCGTGTATATTCTTTTCCAAGTGCGAGATAGCTCGTTGGTAATTTACGTGAACCGAGCATCAAGTTGATCCGGGGTCTCTCTGCGATCATTTTGAAATTTTCAAATTTACGTACAACCACGATAATTTATTTTCCTTGATTTGCTCCTGCGAGCCTTCACAGATCAATGTTAGCTTGTCCCCATTTCTTTAGCCGTTTTGCATGATTTGACTTTATTGAACATGGCTTTGTCCAAGGTTTTGTAAAGAATGTCCTTGGCCACATTGTCCAGGTTATATCTTTTTTGTCATCATTTGTCCATTCGGCTCTTGGTTTTTCAACCATGACCGTGCAGGAGCAACATCCTCTTCACCTTCACCGACTCTCCTTACAGTGTGTTCACTTTTAAAATTTGCGATGGCCCATCCTCTATTACTATCCACATCTCATCATGTAATGATAGATGAGCTTGCATACGAATTTTCCAATCATCAAATTCTTCAATTGTGAACATAGGGATGCGTGTCAAATTTGCTTCCATGATAATAACGTTTAATGATAAAAAGAGTTTTGAAAACTTAAGTACTAAAAGCAGGACTTTGAAAAATTTGGAGATCTAGTTCAAAACTTGGTCGGATAAAGTAAGTAGCTCGCAAAGAGGAGTTCCCAGTGGTACCAATAGATGAGAGCGACTACCATGTAGGCAACAAAGTATAAACCGACTTTGGAAAGGCACTGGTGGGTCTGTCTAATCAAGTCAATCGACTCACATGGAATAGGGTGAGTTTTCACCGAGTTGTCGCTTGAGTCTATAGGCTACCTCTCCTATCCGTTGCGGAAGGCTCAATGAACCAACCGCTCGATACCACTTGTAGGTCCCAAGGGGTGTGAATGTAAGGTTTAGAAGGGGTTGAATAAACCTTACCAACTTTTTGATTTAATCCTTTTAAATATTCAGAGTTAATACTTCCACAAAGTCCTTGATGGACAACTAAGTTAGTTAATCGTGAGTTAGTTACTCAACAAACTGAAATTTTGTTGATAGAATAACTCAATTGTTTTGACTAAAGATTTAACTCATTGTGATTTGTTTTTCGTGGAAGACTTTACACCCTTAAATTTGGTTTAGTAGAGATTTAATACTTGGTTTTAGTACTTAGAGATTATCAAGTGGATAGCAAATTTATCAAAGGAGTTAAATAAATAAAGTGCGAGGGAATTAAAGTCTTTGAAATGTAAATGACACGATAGGTTTTTAAAGAGGTTCGAAGATGGGGTAATTCTTCTACTCATCTCTTCTCCAACTCTGGAGGAATCCACTAGGTATTGATCAATATACGAGTGGTAACAGTCCGAATACAAGTCTTGATCACCACGGTGACTTGATCCTTTGGGACTCGATCTGGAGATGCCTTGGTCACGCAGTGGCTTCTCGTGCGACTCGGCTTCTTCACGGCAGGCTTGCTCTCTGACCCACTTGCTCAAGCTCTTTGGATTTGATCACGAAGCCCTCCAAAAACTTGAGGACCCAGTTCGACCTTGAACCTTCCTACAATCCTCAGTGGAATGTAGACCCCTTGATTCTTCAACAATTTCCTCTTCAACCGATTGAAGTTATCTTTCCTTCACGGTGAGTGTTGGATTGATTTTCTTCGTAATGTAGGCTTGAGGATTATTCTTGAATGATTTGAGAATATCTTAGGTTACTGATTCAAATATTTACTTGAATGTTCGTGGTTCGAGGTAACCTTCTCTCGTAGTCATTCCTCGGCCTTTTATAGTGATCTTTCAAAAATCTGTCCGTTGAAGAGATAGGCTTATTTTTGAAAGTCACTTGTGGTCGTTGGCTTGTCTTGTTGCGATCCTTGGAATTGCCACTTCCTCGTATGAATTGTTCTTGACTTTTGAGTTCGACATGGTGCGATGCTTCCCATTGTTTATTCCTTTTGCACGCTTCGGGAGCACTTCGAGAAAGGTAGTATGGAGGTATTACTTGTTTAAGTAATTCCTTGATTTACAGTACAAATCTTTTTCGATTATCTCGACTTGATTGCATTTCCTTGCTTTCCCAGGTGACTTAGAGTCGACTTCCAATCATGGATGACTCTTCTGTCACTTCAACTTGAGACTTGGCTATCTTGAGTTGACTTGACGATACTCTACTCACCGCATCTCGTTGCTCCTTGATCGAGTTCCGTCTTCTCTTTTTGCCATACTCACTGTCTTGCGGTGAGTCTTCCTTTCTAGTCTCCGGTTGTCTTCTTGCATGTTTAGGCATAGTGACTTAACTAAGCTTGACCATTTTATTTATTACAATGCGGTTTACAACGAAAATGGGGTGCCAACTTCCTATTCTAAGTTTTACATGGCATTCATCAAAATCTAAACAATGAATTTCCCAACAAACAATTAGCGGGTTTTGGAACAAGTTCCCAAATGTTATTAACGTACAAAGAGGCCATCTCATCTTGCATAAGACTTGGCCATTTCACGAGTTAACAGAGTTCTGACTTGAGTAGGTTTTAGGCTCGGAATTCTCAATTGATTTAAACACGAGAGAATACATAAGAAGTTAAGTGAAAATCGGCAAACTTGTTTGGAATTCTAATATTCCTTCTAGTTGTATCTCTAATTAACACATAGTCATTTAAGTTATCATTATCGGCATGCTCATGATTAATATCGATGTCAACAAGAGAGAATTCATCATGCACATTTTTATTCACATTATCATGTAATTATCATCCTCAATATCATGGTGCACATCATTAGCATTCACATTATCATGCACAACATCAATCATATCAAGATTATTATTCACGGGAGTAGAAGGCATATTAGAAAGCTCCACCTTATTAGGAGTAGTGGGGTTTTGAGTTTGATAGTTTTAGAAACATCAAGGCGGGGAAACTCATTTTCATTAAAAACCACATCCCTGTTGATTATACTTTGAAACCATTTTCGATTTAGACCACAATCTGCCTTTAACCCCTTCCGGGGTTTCCCAAAAAACACATTTTAAAGATCTTGGATCAAGTTTGTCAACCTTTTGGTGGACAAAAGCTGAACAACCAAAAATTTTTAAATTTGAGAAGTCCACGGGTTTACCAAACCAAACTTGTTCGGGTATTTCCTTTCAAAGGTACAAATGGGGATCTAATTATCACATAGGCGGTGTGTGAACAACTTCACCCTGAAATGTTTTGGAAAAACCAGAATCGCTTAACATGCTTCTCACCCTTTCCAAAAGGGTTTTGTTTATCCTCTCGAAATCCCATTTCTTTGAGGGGTGTAAAATGCCTGAACTTGTGCCTTACAATGCTGAATCAACACAAAGTTGATCAATGAGTTGGTTCTGAAATTCCAACCCATTGTCAGTTCTCAAATACTTAATCTTTTTCCCGATCGATTTTCTATCAAGGATTTCCAATTTTGAAGTTTTTCAAAAACATCGGACTCATTTTCATAAGAAACACAAACACTTTTCTTGAAAAATCATCAATAACAGATAGAAAATATCTGTTCCCACCATGGTAGAAACACTAGCGGGACCCCAAACATCACCATGTAAGAATTAATGAATATCGGTCAAGAAGATTGTTTTGGGTAAGAGGAAGTAGGGAAGCTAACTCTTTGTTGTTTACCAAAAATACATGAGTCACGAGAAAGACACACAAGTAAGTTTATCATTACCAAAACAACATTCTTTATGAAACAATTCAAGCCCTTTAGAACTTATTTGACCAAGCCTTTTATGCCAAAGTTCGGTTTATCATTCACGAATTCACATTGGTCACAGAATTCACATTACTAAGAGAATTTTGCATACGAGGGAACAAAACTCGATAGCAAACATACAAAATTCTTTTCTTTTCGGCTTTAGCAATAATAAGGGAACCTTTCATGATTTTCATCAAACCCTTACCCCATCTTCCCTCATAATCATCATGCTCAAGCATAGCACGGAGATCAAGTTATTAGACAAATCGAGGACATGCCTTACATCATTCGAGTCAAAACATAACCAGAATCAAGTTTTAAACACACAAGACCAAATAGATCTATTTTGCACGAGAAGCATAAGTGGCAAATAGGTGTTTAAAAGGTGTCATGTGAAATGTGCAAGCGAATCAATTAGCCAATCATTTTCACTGAAAGAATTTGAAGGCACAACATTCACGAGAATCATGCAATTCATGCACCATAAACACATCACCCATATGATCATTGTCGGTTGTCAAGTTCACGAGAATCATTGGTATGGTTTTTATTGTTCATATTATTGTTTTGATTATTGTTAAGTTATTTACGGTTTAGTACATTCTTTGATGTAATGGCCATGTTCACCACAATTATAACACTTCATATTGTTTTTAGGTCTACAATCGGACCTCCTCTCTGCTTTCTTCTCTTTCTACCGAGTTTTTGTTGTTGTTATTCCCATTTTTCCTATTCAAAGTTCTACCCCTGACATGCATAACTTTCCCCGGCCTATGTTCATTCCCCTTGGATATTTTCAAATCTAATTCCTTACTCTTAAGGCCATTAATCACAGTATCAAGGGTAATAGAGTCTCTACCATACTTAATGGCGATTTCACATCGATATAGGAATCAGGAATAACATTCAACAACACGATAGGGGTATAGTCATCAATGTTTTTATCACCAGTAAGTTTGATATCTTGTATCAATTTTGTAAAACATCAAAGTTCCCATCCATATCCTTAGTCAAGTCAGGTTTAAATCTAAAAAACTTTTCAAGTAGAAAGAGTTTTGAGGGTAGAGAAGTTTCAATGTAAAGTTCTTGCAATTTTTCCCAAAGAGCCTTGACAGATGTTAACTTGCCAAATTTTCTCAAAACAACATCGAAAAGATTAAGGATAATGGACGAGTAAGCAAATTCATCAAGCTCGTTTTTATTTCAAAGATATCTTTATCAGTACTTTTGATCAATGGCTTTAAAATATTTTCGCTTAATTAAACCCCCTTCATTTTTTGTTGCCAAATAGAAAAATCACTTTTCCAATTAAAGGGCTCCATATGATAACCCGGATACACCAAACCATATTCACACAGATAAAGCCACGAAGATATCACAAGAATACAACACTACAACAAGTATCACAATTATCAAATAGAAATAGCGAGAAGCAACAAGTAGGTGGACCACACAGTCCAATTAAAATGACAACAGAAAATAAGAGGCAAGTAAGGGACCACAGTCCGGCCAAAATAGAGTAAACAAGAAAGGGCACACATGACCACATAGAGTCCAAGAAATCAAAATCAACGAAAAAGAATTTAAAACCGGGTGGATCCCCTCGCACCTCAGTTCCACCGCACTCAGGCGACAGTCAAGAGGCTTATGCTTAGGGTTTCCTAAACTAAGTACTAAAAATAAAGATAGAGAGGAAGGAACAAGAAAGCCTTTACAACCAGGAGCCGTCCCGGGTTCTCACCACAACCGAATATACCAGGGGAGCCAACATTTCACCAACAAGCTCAAGAACCAGAAGCACCAACCCACCAAGAGGCGGATAGGTGCTCTGATACCCTTTGTTGGGTATCTGTCGCCTCAATAGATCGACCTACTTAGTACCGAAAACAAATTACCGACTCAATCGAATACCTATTAATACAAATATACCTAGACTCGATTGCGGTAATGTAAAGTACAAAAGAAACTGAAAGTTACAAGTAAAATATAACACAAAGAATATAAAGGGATAAACCCCTAAAATCGAATATACCAGAGCCAACATATCACCAAGAAGCTCAAGAACCGGAAGCACCAACCCACCAAGAGGCGGATAGGTGCTCCGATACCACTTTGTTGGGTATCCGTGCGCCTCAATAGATCGACCTACTTAGTCAAAACAAATTACCGACTCAATCGAATACCTATTAATACAAATATACCTAGACTCGATTGCGAGAATGTAAAGTACAAAAGAAACCGAAAGTTACAAGTAAAATATAACACAAAGAATATAAAGGGATAAACCCCTAAAATCGAATATTGAATGATTCGGCTCAGGACCAGGTTTTCCCCAAAACTACAAAGTAAGTCACCCCAGAGAATCACGAGATAAGCCAAAAGGTAGAGCCATAATAAGCCACGCCACACAAACCCTCCACGGCGACCTCTCGTCTTTCACCCGAAACCCCAGAAATCCACCCAAACCCTAACCTCACGGAGAAGAAGGATAATACACCAAGAAATTGTGGATTCACTCAAGTATCACACATATCTATCTCACACACCCCTCGGATCGCACAAGAACACCAACCGGATGTTGGATTTCTTACAGAGAGAGAGAGAACCGAGAGTTCTAGAGAAGAGAGAAAAATACCACAAAGATAATGAATTAGGGCTTGGAGGAGTTGGGCTTTATAGGGTTAAGCAAAGGCTCAAATCAATCCTTATAAACGGATGGTTAGGATTAAACCAAGAGGATCCGCGGTCTCAGTATTCAGATCCAAAAACCCGAACAATCGACCCACGGACTCAGGTGCAAGGGCCGGGCTTTAGGTTGCATTGTGGGTTGCATTATTGGGCTTACTTGGATAAGTTATAAATGGGCCAAACAAAGCAATGGGCCAATATCACAACACATACATTAGGTATAGGCGATATTCGGATGTGGATTGCGTCACTCTAGGGGTGGCAATTTTTGACACGATAATATAGCACAACACGAAAATGATACGAAAATAGCGGGTTAGTGTTTAGTCTTATCGTGTTCATGTCCTTATCGTGTCAACATGATAAGGACATAAAACTTTTTGTGTCGTGTTCGTGTTTTTACGTGTTTACATGATAAGGACATGAACACGGTAGTAACACGATAATGACCACGAACACGCCACGCTAAGGACACAATATTGACACGTTTACCTGTTAGTAACATGATGTTGATACGACACGAGCACGATAATGACACGTTTACCTGTTAGTGACACGATAGTGACACGATAACCTGATATTTTGTATGTTTATATCGTGTATTATCGTGTAATACCGTGTAATATCGTGTAATTTGTTATCGTATATTAACATACAAATCATTTTTTTTGTATTTGACTTATCGTGTCACTATCGTGTCGTGTCGTGTTGCACAAAAAATTTTGTGTTCGTGTTCGTGTTGGAGCAGATCCTTATCGTGTTGTGTTCGTGTGTGTCCTTATCGTGTCGTGTTGACACGAAACACGACACGATAACATGATTTGCCACCCCTACGTCGCTCTACCTTATTAGCATTAGTTTTATCATCCTCTTTGTGTTTCATATTGGTCCTCACCTCAATGTGCGTTGCCTCATTGATTCATATTTGTTTCTTCATTCTAGTTAGGGATTCTTCTAGGGATATCAGTAGTTTTCGATGATCGACTCCTTAACCTTCTATTTATTGAGTTTCTACTGTAAAATGCTTGCCAAAAAGCTTGTGGTTGAAATGTGTCACCTCATTCACCATTCAATAAATTGGATGAATATGCTCATGTAAACCTTAGGGATGGCCGCGGGTAGGGTACCTGACCATTTAATGGTTTATGTATCTGAATCATATAATATTAATGCTACGTGTACAAATTTTAAATCCGATTAAAAAATTACACTTATTACCCTTACTCATCCCAAACATATTTGTTGATATCCCATACTACTCATACCCGCCCAAACCCCATTTATTTTATATAAAAACTTTTAACCATGTGAATAAATATTTATTTGAATGAGTGTCCCATCAAAAATTAGTTATTATATAAGAAAGTACCTAGTATATATGTTAATTTTCTTAGTAACAATTAGCCATGTTCAAATATGCAAAGTCAGTATAAACTATCATCATTCATCAACTAATTTAAAAATAACACATAAATATAAATGTCAATAAATTCCTAAAAACTGTGAAACCAACAGTAATACATTATTTGATCCATATAACTAAATCATCAACACATAGATACATTTGATTTTATTATTTTGTTATATATATAAATATTTACATGAGTGACAATATATGGGGGTTTGGATAACGGGTATCCTGTGGGGTAAAACCAAACCATACTTATGTATATTAATGGGTATTAATTTTTAATATCGTAACCATTCTAAATCCAAATAAAACTATTCATACTCGTCCCATTGAGGTCTGAGTGGGCCCACCCACGTTTGCCCATCCCATTGCAATTTCCAGTAGGCTCTCATTATCTTTATGCTTATCATGAAAATATAAGCTACAACCTTGGGACACTTTTGTGGAGAATTAAGGAAGTTTTCTAGTGAATCGATCCATGATGAACCTTGCTGAAAATTATTTAAACCACGTCAAGACTACCTTGAGAAGGGTCATGTTGAAGACATTGTATACAACATCACCAAGGCAAATAAGTCTGTGTTAGCGTAAAATTTCTCCTAGTGTTGTGAATCTCCTATTGGCTATTGCATCATACTTTGGGAGGTTGGAGGTATTAAATCCTATTGGTAGCAACTTAGCGAGAATGCTAGAAGAGAAAGGATTCCGCCATGAGCCACCACTACTAATAATAATAGACAAACGGCCATCCGGGCGCTCTTTGTTTTCATGAAGGAAATAGTGTTGGGCAACACCAAGCTCATCATTCATGGTGGATTTTTAGGTATGCTCGTCATTAGGAAAAGTCCCCCCAGTTATCATTTCTTTAGGGACACTATTATTTCTTCTTTTCTCTTCATACTATTGATAACTTGGCTTCTAGGGGCTGAGGTAAGTCACGTGAGGAATGTAGATGAGGGTTGACTAGATGATCAACTACATATTCGACAACCATTGTAATTGTCGCTCGAGTGAAAGTCTCATCAAACAAATCATGTTGTGTTTAATTGAATTGGATCATTGTCTTCGAGTGAGATACACATACTAAGGGTTGGTGCCCAGTATCATCAGGGTCCGCAGATTCTGAAACCATGGGGTTGCTGGGATAAGACCACGAGGGAATGCTAGTTTACTACATTGTCCATAACCCTCGTTTTCAAAGATGAGTTGCTCGCCAACAACATGAACAAATAATTCAGAGGACCGTTGAATTGTTTCAGAAGACCCTTCTAAAATTACGTCAATAAAATTCGAGAGAAAATTAACTAAACTAAAAGCAAGAAATTAGAAAATAAGTTGCACAACACATACAACTATTACCTAGTAGGGATGACAATGAGGCAGGTCCGATCGGGTATCTAGATATTCAAACCCGCCCCTAGAACAGGGCCGGACAGATCGCCTGTCGTGGGGCACGGGACGGGGCGGGTCGACCCGTCCTGCCCCACATTAAATAAATTTAAATAGAAAAATAAAAAAAGGAATAATATATTTATTTTTAATATATTTATAAAATATTCTTTGTAAAATTATCATTTTCAATTTATAAATGTTAGATATAATATTAAAAGATAAAAACTATATTATAATATATATTATATATGCAAATATATATTAATATATTAAAAAATATAAGCTGGGTGGGTACCCGTAGAGCGGAAGTGATACATAGACCCGTCTCACCCAGCCGCGAGTCACGGGGTAGGGAGGCCCAAACGGGGCGTGGCAGGGCGGGCACCCGCGGATCAGGTCGAAATTGTCATCCCTATTCTAGGGATAGAGGTGTCAAATGGGCAGGGTCGGGCTGGACCACGTCTAAAAATCGGGTCGGGGCCCAAATAGCAATCAAGGCATTATTTTTGTAGCCCACCACGAAAATACAAGGAAAAGTCGGGTTGATCCTACGACCCGGTTTTCGAGCCTAACAATTTGGGCCAAAAAAGTCCAACTCATTTCGGGCCTAAGAAAATGTGTCCTAATCCGGCCCTTTTACCGGGCCGATCGGATAAAAATTGACAACTCTACCTAGGGACATGAGTTATAGAGGTAGTTAAACTTTTGAGCCTTTAAATTTAATTGGGCTTGTGGGTTTTCATGAAATAGCCCATCACCCTTCAAACCCAAGAAGCAAAGCCTAATGATGAAAAACCCCTAAAATTTCTTCTTTTATACTTGTTCGTGTTCTCATTTCTCAAACATCGTCGTTAATAAAACGCCAGTCGCCGGAGTTCCGATTTTCAAGTAAATTTCTCGCTTTCAATTATTTTATGTTCTTGTGTTCATGGATTTGCTTGCAATTCCTTGCGATATTCGGATTTGTTTCTTGATTTAATGCAAATGATACTGTTGTTTGCTCGCTCACACTCCCTCGAATATGTAAAATGTATGTTTATCACTGCATATACTTGGCCTTTCTGTTCGAGTTCAGGCGAATTGGAGATTAGAATATCGCGTTTATCTGTTGTTTTGTATTCTCTAATGTTTGATACTATGTTACTTTGTATATCCTGTAATTCTCGCTTCAATGAGTATGTCCCTTGGCGATGATAGCAGAGTAACTTAGTTGTGAGAACTTTAATCCTCGTGTAGAAGATTGATGCTTGAAATAATCTTTTTTTTTTAAAAATTATTTTTAATTGTGGGAATCAGTTGTAAAAGGTTATATGTATGGTTTGATCTACCAGTGCTGTTGATTTTGAATCGAAAAATGTGACTGTTCAATTAATTTGTCTGTGTTGCTTGCTGAAACTGATCTAATTGAAGTTCTAGGTGTACCGAGTGATTAATAATTTAGTTTGCAGGAAAATTAAAAACAAAGAAAGAGAAAAAAGAGAAATAGAGGGTTTAGATACAATTTATTGCAATTATGAGTTTGTATGACAGTAGAGAATGTTTAGTAGGCACAGTAAGTTTTCAACACTTAATCATTCATTGGAACTGTTCATACTAATACTGACATTCTTAAGATAAGAGTTGATTCAAAAGCTGGCTGTATATTTCTCATCTTATCACTGGTATTCTGTTCCATGTTGTTCAATCTTTTCTTCTCGTGTGGGTGTTACAGAAATGATTATGTTATATTTCACATATCAATTCTATGGGATAATTACAAAAACTATCCGTGAAGTTTGGGTTAATTACAAAAAACCCAAAGATGTTTGAAAATTACAACAAAAACATAAAAAAATTGAGGTTTGATTGTGTTAAATGTAAGGTGGTAACTGCAATATTTTTACAAACTTAAGGGGGGTGTTTGAAATATTTTTGCTTATGAAGAGGGTAAAGTGTAATAAAGAATCAAACCTCACGAGGTTTTTTGTAATTCTCAAAAACGTGTAGATTTTCTTGTATTTAACCAAAACCTCAGGGATAGTTTTTGTAATTCTCGATTCTATTTATGTCTTCACAACCCAACAATTGTTATGTCAGAGTCGAAGTCTGAGGTGCAGCTGTTGCTGAGATGGGACGTGTGCGTACTAAGACCGTGAAAAAGTCCTCTCGTCAGGTGATTGAGAGGTACTACTCTAAAATGACTCTAGATTTTCATACAAACAAGAAAATCTTGGAAGAAGTTGCTATCATTCCTTCCAAACGCCTCCGTAACAAAATTGCTGGATTCTCCACGCACCTGATGAAGCGTATCCAAAAGGGTCCCGTTCGTGGCATCTCACTCAAGCTGCAGGAGGAGGAGCGTGAGAGGCGCATGGACTTTGTTCCTGACGAGTCTGCCATTAAAACTGATGTGATTGAAGTTGATAACGAAACTATTGAGATGCTTGCATCCCTTGGCATGGCTGAACTTCCTGGAGTCGTTAAGCAGACTGTTGAGCCACAGGGTGTGCCTGCTAACACTGGTTATGGCCGTGGTGGTGGTGGTGGTTTTGGAAGGAGATATTGAGATCGGTCTAGTTTTATCATGGGTTCGTAGTCTATAATTGCTTGCTATTTTGTCTACGGATGTTATTAGGTTTTGTTTTTTGTTTATTTTGGCAAACTGGCCTTTACTATATTTAATCAAGACTAATTTGAAGAATGTACTATTTCTGCCCATTCAATCTCTATCTTCCATCGTTGATAGATTTCATTATTGTGCTTTTAAGTATGTTATATGGTAATTTTAGCAGAGTTATGAATTTACTGAACTTAGAGGAGGCAATGAGAAATTACAAGTACATTAGATATAAGGAAATGAGAATTTCCTCGTGTTCCAAATATCTCCGGACTCGCTAAGTGTATTGATGACGTCATTAATTTACACTTTCCGTGGATTTAAGATACTTAGAATACGAGATGAAACACAATTCGAATAGAGGATCCGGACTTGAATTTTAAGGGTGAACTTACCTCATTATACCCCTTTGATTTTCAAGGTATTTTTTTTTTTTTTTTTTTTTTGGGTTGTGATGCTTTGTACTATTGCCTTCACAAGATTTTGGTAATATCATAATGCAATGTTATTTAATGTATATGAATAGCAGAAGGCATGAGTTGGTATAAATTGGGGGTGCTATATGAGCAATCTTACAAGCTTAATGAGATTAGATAATTAGCAAGTTTTGCCTAGCCAGATAGTCAGATACTAGCTTTACAGAAATACATTCTTTTCTTTTTCTTCTTTCTGTAAGTCGATTAAATTCGACTTAATCTGGGGATCAATATCTGGGGATCAATAAACATGAAAGGCAACAATTATGCTGCCAGTTCACTTGATAACATTTTCCGAAAATTATTCAAAATAAACGTCGACTACCAAAATTCTCCGCACGAACAGTACCCCTCTCTAAAATGGTGAAACCGGTTATTATCCCTGACGATAATTTCCCTCCCCGTGACAGTTGAAGCAACCTTCATAAACTCATGGCAATCCCCACAGATCCTCAGGTTCTTCATGATTCTTATAGGTGCATAAGAAGGCAAGCACATTAACCCAAAAGTAAAAGCTAGCTTCTCACTATGATGCTTTAACAGTTCCCTCTTGTAATCATCTTCAACATCATGCAAGTCATGCTCAATGTGACCTTTGAAACCCAATTTCTTCATCTCTTCCAGCAAATTATCCAACCTAGAATATATCTCACCGATACGAGGATGAGTTATCGCCCCAACCATGAAAGAGTGAACTCTGTCTTTAATCTCAATCCAACTTTTACCTCTCTCTTTCTTAGCTTCACTACTTTTAAGAAGCTTCCTTGCAGCTGCAACGTCCTCCCACCTTCCGTTCGCAGCATATATGTTTGAAAGCAACACGTGGTTCCCTGCATTATTAGGTTCGATTTCAAACAGCTTTCTAGCTGCAACCTCTGCCAACTCAACGTTCCGGTAAACCCTGCAAGAAGCTAAAAGTGACCCCCATATGGAGGCTGTAGCCTCAAACGGCATTTTGTCGATTAAATCTTTAGCTTCACTAATCTGTCCTGACCTGCCAAGAATGTCGACCATGCATGAGTAGTGAAAGACGTTGGGCGACACGTTATGTTCTTTCTTCATCATGTCGAAATATTTACGCCCCTTTTCAGCCAACCCCATATGGGCACATGCGGATAACAGAGAAACGTAAGTTACTTCATTTGGGCACAAAAACATCTGCTGCATTTTCTCGAATAATATCATAGCCTCTAAAGGTCTGGCATGTCTAGCAAAGCCAGATATCATAGTATTCCACAGAATGACATTCTTCTCCTCTGCATCACAAAACACAGCATGAGACTGTTTAATGCTTCCGCATTTCGCGTACACGTCTACAAGAGACGAAGCAATATATTCATTTGCACCAAAACCAGTTTTATACACTATGGCATGCACTTGTTTCCCTTCTATTAAAGCAGCCAAGGCAGCACAAGCACTAAGAACTGAAGAAATAGTGAACATATTAATTTCCACACCAGTCCTTTGTGCCTTTAGAAACAAACTCAAAGCCTCCTCATAAAGATCATTTTGCACAAACCCAGCCATCATTGAACTCCAAGTCACATCACTCTTTTCCGGCATCGATTCAAACACCCGAAAAGCATCCTCAATAAAACGGCACTTAGCATAGACATCAAGCAATGCAGTACCCACAAAAGCATTTGACTCCATTGATGCCTTAAGAGCAAAAGCATGCAATTGTTTACTCTCAAACGCTAAAATCTTCGACGCACAAGCACACAGCACACTCGACAACGCAAACTCACTGAACTCAGACCCTTCTCCCAACATCCTCACAAAAAGTTTTAGAGCCCCTTCCCCATCCCCATTTTGGGTGTAGGCACCAATCATAGTGTTCCAAGAAACCACACTTCTCAGACGCATTTCATCGAACACTTTGCGAGAGTAATCCAGAGTGCCGCATTTGGAGTACAGGTTTATCAGCATGTTTGAAGTTAAAGTGTCTGCTTGTAGACCAAAGTGAATGATCTGTGCATGGCAAGACTTGCCTTGCGAAATTGCTCTGCGTCTGGCACATTTTTGAATGAGGGTCTGTTGAATTTGCAAAAAGGTTGCTCTTGTACATACCCAAACATGGTCTTCTTCTTGGATTGGTGGGTCAAGTTGAGCAGTGGATATTGATGAAATGCATCTGTAATATGTAGTATAAGATTTGTTGCTCCTGCACAAGGCTTTCATTTAAAGGTTTAAATTTTTTAATATATAAACATTAATAAAAACTACTGGGGGCCGCCGGAAAATTATGAAAGGCTTTACATAGGTAACAGGTTATGAAGATTGAAGAGCTCAGGGAGATTCAGATAAGCAATTAGAGAAAGGGTTCTCTTTCTTTTTCTTGAATAAATATTGATTGTCTCAATAATTAAGACAGGATAAATTGATTTAGAGCTAGTCCCCTCGTCGACTGGCTGTCGACGGCCTAATCCATCGAAGCCCCAAATAACGACCCGATCCAAATTTCCTCATCTCCAACCTACAAATCACTCTCCACAACAAATTCAACATCTACGCCGCCTATTACAACTAGTAGATCACCCTCCCGGGTTTACGCCGGCATCAATCAAGGCCACAAAGACATCACCGTCTGGTAGTCGTTTCTGTACGGCAACGCTACGCCGGTGGCGTCGTACCTCGCCTTTGCTCCGAACCAGATGCAAGTTGCTGGGAGTGTGAATCTGTGATGGTTAATATTAGAGTTTTGGGGAACGTTATTTAATTTTAGGTGGAAAGAATAATAACGTTGTTGTTGTTGGTCGGCGATGAAGTATTACAACAACTGGTTGTGAATATCCATGTCGTTGTTTTGAGCTTGATCAGTACAATGGTGGTTTATTGTTAGTTTAATCCTCTTTCTCGACATGTATGTCTTAGTGTTTCTATATATTTGATCTTTTTGTTTGATTAATTGGGTTTAGCTTAAGGATCTTAATTATGTTATATCTATATCATCCATTTTCGAGTACTAATACATTTCGGAAGAATTGCTAATACTCTTTAGAAGGACGACTAATACTTTTCGAGAAGAATTGCTAATACTCTTTAGAAGGACGACTAATACTTTTGGAAAAATTTGTTAATATATTTTGGGAGAAAAATTTAATTATATTCAAGGGAACTACTAATACATTTCAGAAGAACTGCTAATACTTTTTAGAAGGACGACTAATACTTTTTAGAAGGACTGTTAATACATTTTGGGAGAAAAATTTAATTATATTCAAGGGAACTACTAATACATTTCGGAAGAATCGCTAATACTTTTTAGAAGGACGACTAATACATTTCGGAGAGTATATTCATGAGAAATACTAAAACTCTTCAGGAACCACTAATACATTTCAAGAATCAACTCATATTACTTTTTAGAAGACGACTAATACTTTTCGAGAGAGACTTTTAATACATTTCGGAGAAAAATTTAATTTATTTCAAGGAACTACTAATACTTATTCGATGAACTACTAATACTTTTATGAGGGATTGCTAATACATTTTGGGAGTACATTCAAGAAAAATACTAAAAAACTCTTTAGGAAACTACTAATACATTTCGGAAGAATCGGTAATACTTTTTAGAAGGACTACTAATACATTTCGGAAGATCATTCTAATACATGTGCTCCATGAAAACTACTAAAACACCACTTTGCTAATATTACGGAATGCCACCGGATCCGCGTCGATCCGTTTAACAGTCGGACCGTTAGACGGTCCGACAGAGTTTTTGTGATTGATTTAAGTACATTGGACCTAATTCGAGCAAGGGACAATTGAGATTTTGAAAGTTTAAGGTTAGATTAAGGGTAATAAATGGAGAAAATTTGAAATTAGAAGCATATTTACTACACTTTCGCTTTTTCTTTTTGTTTTTAATTATCTTGGAAACTCGATTTTGTTATTGATGTTAAATTGGAGCAAGAACTTTTACAAACAATTTGATTGAATTCATGTTTCTTAATAAATGTCAAGTTAATTCGTTTGTTCTTTATCTTTTTTAACAATGACAAATATCTATATCTATATTATATATATATATATATATATATATATATATAAAGAAACATGATTCTATTTTTATTTTTCCGCCTATATGTTATTACCTAAAATGAATTTTGATATTTTATATATTAAAAAAATTAATTTGCACAAAAGGCTGGTGGAATCTTCTTAATTATAATCATTAATGATGTCACTCTATTTTTGGAATGATTAATAATCTATTTTAAGCATGAGCATAGAGATTGCATAATTGGCGAAAACTAAACATCATGACATGTTTTTGGGATTCCAAGTGACTTATTTTTGGTTAGATATTAATCAATGATTTTAGTGTTTGAATAAATCATTTATTTTGGTAATGTTTTCATTTGTTTTGAAAAATTTATTTAATTGATTAATTGCATTCCGCCAATAAGCACAAAAAATAAGTTAACAATTGATTAATTTCGGCCTAGATTATATACAAACATTCCAAAATCATGAGATACAATTTTTGATTAAAAAAATCAATAAAATAGTCGACATGTAAATAAAAAAATACTAAAATCCGCAATTAAGTTTCCACGTTGCGAGAAAATAAGAATAAATATTTTCTTTAATTATCCCCATTAATTCACCTATAAATATGAGTTATCATTGGAATCATTTTTACTTTTGCATATTTTCCCCGCAAATCGAAAGCTCATTTAAATAAAAATCTCTGTAAATATTTCTCACATTAAAAAAGAATAAAAATGGCAACATTGCTCACACTTATCAAGAATATTAATATGGGTAAGCATCAATGAGATATGAAATTGTGTCGGGTCCGTCTATAAGAGAAGTCGGATATAATGATCGAAATAATGTGAATATCTGAGCATGTATTTCATGACATGGAGGTATGATTTTTATTTTATTTTTTTGTCGTTGGAACACTTAAAAATTCATTATAAAAATAAAGACAATTGTAATGATATTATAACCATAAAGTTTTTTTGCGGGAGCCGGAATTCATGGAACTATAAGAAAAGCCAACATTGCACAACATAAAGGGGACGCTAATCGAGGAACGTGCATGCTATAAATGACTTCGTTGTTGCTAAAAGCACCGATAAATACAAAACTACAAAGTATGAATATAAGATATTCTTAAAACTATCGTAGAAATATATGAATACACACACACACACACACACACACATATATATATATATATAGGGATGAAATCTCATGTGGCAACCGTTTATCATGTGGCAGTGTGGACAGATCTCATCCATCCATCCTAATCAATCAATGGTTCAGATTAGGCCTAAAATACACTATTTTACATTTATTTTATATGTCAAAATGACAGATCTGTAACTATAAAAATTGAGTAAAAAAAATACCATAATTATTTACCTAGAATCAAGGGATATATTGATTATCAGCTTTTCATAACATAAACGCTGAATTAGGAGCAAAAACAACGGATTCTGTAATCTTATTCACTCTACATTCATGATAAACAACAAGAAAAAGAGAAAATTGCACCAAATTCATAGAAAACGACAATATTGTACTTTAGAAGCATATTTTGGTGTATATATATGCATACTTCGGTGTTTTATAATCAAAAAAATAATGGTGTACAAATAATTCCATTTCAGTACCATAAAATCATATTTTGGTATACACTTGACCAATATTTGGTGATAACATAAACATTCAGCAGTGCATTGTTAGATGATTAATTTAGAATATTGTATGATAATACTGAAACTATTGTATATTTGAAAATTAATAAAAAAACTTGACCTAAAACATAAATGCTTTGAGTGTGTAACTATATGCGTGTCTGTTTACTGTTAATTATACACAACGTCATCAGTGATTATGCGCCAACTTATCTTGTGTTCATGTTTTTTGGTATTTAAAAATTGTTCTCAATTTCAAATCTATATGTCCGCCAAAAGACTACTAATCGTATACCAACAAGAGAGTTGGCAATTTGGGCCCGGCCCAATGGGCCAGCCCGGTCAGCCCGATATTAAGGCTAGACTGGGCCTTGAATTTGGAGGCCCAAAAAGAACCGGGCCTATTTGGCCCGGCCCGGCTAGCCCGACAGGCCAAATGGGCTCAGGCCATTTTTGGCCCAAAATTTTCGGGCTTTTTTGGCCCGCTAGACAACTTTGTTTTTTATGTATATATTTTAACATATTAAAAACTAAACTAGTGGGGGAAAAAGACGTGCACAACTCAGCACAAGCACAATACAAGATAAGATTACATTTTACAAAACATATTTACATAACAACAAAAAACTGAAACCCCCAACCCTACTATATTGACGCCGCCGCCCGCTCCCAACCTCCCATCTCTACAGACTCTACGGCACTACCCTCTTGGCCTCTTCTCTCCGCCGAATTTTGTTAAAGAAATATCTATAGGTAATATATCTACACGTTTTAATTTTATTTCTTAAGTCTTAACTGGGTTTCAGTTTGTGAATTAGAATTTCTCAAATATGGTGATTATTAATTTATAAAAGCTATTCCTCAAAAAAAATTATGAAAACTGAAATCGTTTTAGTGTTGATTTCTAGTTGCAGGGAAACGTCTCTTTGTTTTGTGGGCCAAAAGTTCATAAGTCCATGAATCCTCTTAATTTTTCATGCTCAAATTTGAGTTTTCAGAACTCAGTATATGTAGCCTACAATTGTTGACTCAATAGTTGCAAGGAGTTGTTTTTTACTCTATATTGTAATTATTTTTGTAATTTTTATATTCAAAGCAATCATTACTTTGAGTCTTTGATCAGTTGATGTCATATTCCCTAACTTTTTTTTTTTGAGAATTTCCCTAAGAAACCAGTGTGTGTTTTTTTATGCTGCAGATATGGACGTAGATAAAAATTTGGAGAATATTGATGATGACTTGGAAATATTGGGAAGTTCTACTACTCCTAAGAGTACTGCAGGTACTGTTGCCTCTATTGGTCTTAGTACTACTAGTAATAAAACCAAGAATAAGAGTGGTAATGATGATGAAAAAAATGATGGTGGGGAGACTAAGAAACTTAAGTCTAATGCATCTGAGGTATGGAATTATTTTGACAAGGTTGGTCAAAAGGATGGAGTAGATAAATGTAAATGCAAGTATTGTGGGAAATTTTATACTTGTAAATCTAGTTCAGGAACTAATCACTTAAGGCGTCATTTTCTTAAGTGTTTTAAAACTCCTAAGTTTCATGATGTGAGTGACTTGTTGGATAACAAAGCCACACTATTGAAGAAGTGGAAATTTGATACTACAGCTTATCGAGATGCACTATCTAGATGTATTATCATGCATGATCTTCCTTTTAGCTATGTTGAGTATGAGGGGGTTTGCGCTGTTAATAAAATCTTAAATCCTGAATTCAAGCCTATCAGTCGAAACACTGCAAAGGTTGATTGTAAAAATGTGTTTTTGCAAGCATAGAAATGAAATTGAATGAAAATTTAACTAGTGAAGATGAGGTGATAAGGAATATGACAACAAGAATGAAACTCAAATTTGATAAGTATTGGGATGAATATTGTGTTGTTCGTGCACTTGGATGTGTTCTTGATCCAAAGGCAAAGTTGCAATTTTTGAACTTTTGCTATCGAAGGCTCTATCCAGAAAATTATCATGAGAAAGTGAATAGGGTGAAGGATGCTTTGTATAAACTCTTTAATGAATATAAACAAAATGGGGTTGCATCAAGTTCATTTTCTTCTAGCTCACCAAGAGATGGTTTATCTCATTCACAACCACATTCAATGAGAAATGGAACAAGCTAATCACCCATGACATCAATTTTGGATGTAAGTCTAAATTATATTGGTGGTCGTATTTTACACAAGTATAGAAATTGCTTACTTCTTCTGGCTCATGTACAAGCCCTCATTTGCACTCGTAATTGGTTGCATGGTTTTAAAGAAGCTGGTCCTTCTGGTAATAATAAAAATAATCATTCTTTTCTACTTGGAATTTGCATTTTGTCTTAATTATTGATTAAATTTTCACATTTCTTATATTTTGAAATACAGATGAGCAAGAGTTGGAGGAGATACAGTTGTCCAATGAAGATTCCAATGTTGTTTAATTGTTTTTTTGTAATGAGTGATGATATTGAGGATTTTTCATAGGTTTCTCTTTTTATTTTGTGTTTATGTCAGACTTACAAGTAACTAGTTGGTATTTCCTATTTAGTATTTACATCTTCTCAATTTTACTGTTCTCCTTTCAAAAAAATTAATGAAACTGATCTATTAATTTAATAGCTTACAAGTGGTCAAGAGATATAATAGTAGTTGCTCTTTTATTCTAGTAGCGACAAGTAATTATAACGTCATTTAATCTATAATAATAATAATAATAATATAATATGAAACTAATATATATATATATATATGTATTTTAAAAATAAGGAACTTTGGGCCATTTTGGCCCGTCACTGACTACCCATGACAAAGTGCCGGGCCTCAAAATTAGAGGCCCGTAGAGATTATGGGCCGGCCTGGCCTAAGAATTAAGTGCTGGCGCTCGGTGGGCGATGCAGGCCGACCCGCCCGCCTAATTGCCACCTCTAACCAATGAACGTTAATTGTATGTTTGTAATATAAATTGAGGTTTAAGTTTTTAACCGATCACATTGAAATCCAAAACTATCAACAGTTAAAGTACTACAGTACAAAAATTGCTTATAAATTATGCATTGACACGGTTCATTAAACAACTGCGTAAAAAAATATCAGGGACTCATTTATAAAACGTGTATACACCAAAACTATCAGTAATTACACCTAATGTTCTCTTTTTTACCAACCAATAACTTAACCTTCCTGGTAATTCTTCAAAGTTTATACCCAACAAACTCCCGAAAAGCCCATTTCAATTACAGCTCTAGTCTGAAAATTATTGAGACGAACCAATGCACCCGATAGAACATTAGGCACGGATCTTGTCCTCAGTTTGGGCATCGAAGCTTTCAAAGCATTTTGCGCGTCTTGGACCTCTGATTAACATCACACGCACCCTCGCTCAACCTTGGAGATGCAGGTCTCTTCCTGTTTCATCGTGTCATTGAACCTGGAATTGAGAAACATTTGTAAAAACATTACACTATGTACATGAACTATACTAATTTTGCAATGTAGCAAAGAGAATACACCATATAAACTAATTGTGCACTAAATGTACTCTAACCAGTATATCACGAAACTAATACTATTTAAACATCATTTGTATGTCCATTATATACAAATTGCCACACTTAAACAATGCATCAAAACACATATTCATGATATTACAACAATACTAAATGTACACCAATACATATATACATTGCCTTTTTTTTTTTGGTGCAAAGTGGTCATACAAAAACACCAAAATCTATTTATTTATATACGAAAGGTAGGAAAACATATATCATTCCAGGGGTAATCTACACCAAAATGACAGGTGGTTCACCAAATTGAAACACAAAAAAGACCTAATTTAGTGGAAGAGTTATACCAAAAGTACTAAAAGATATATCATACTTACGCAAATTTACACCAAATAAACTTAGCGCTCTATTGCAACTACAAAAGTACCTCAGCACTTTTCGTACTTGTGAACTTGAAGGAATGATTTCCCTCGAAAAGGACGAAAACTCAATTTCAATAACAACAACATTACACAATCCATTACCTAAATATACATCATTTTTACCTAGTTTAATACAAAAATATCTCTCCCAAAATCGCCACATTCCATAAGCAAAAAAAAAAAAAGAGATTATGTAAAATCGATGAACAAAACCCTGGAGCTTCAATATAAATAAAAAAAATGCGTGCTCTACTTATTGCAACTAACACCCAAAACCCGTAAAAACATCATCATGATTCGATGAAAAATGAAGAAAAAATGAAGGATAAACCCTTACTACAAAAAAGTACACTCAAAAATTGGAAAAAATGGAACAAGAATCCTTTTACCAATACTACAAGGTCGTTTGGTACTTTGATGTCGAATGGAACCCGAAAATCTTCAAAACCCACAAAGTATTCTTGTTCTCGTGACGGCATAAAATGGAGGAGAAAGAGAAGAAACGGTGGGTTGGAAAAGTGAAGAAGAAAAGGAGAGAAAAAGAAGAGTTTTGATTTTTTGTAGAAAACGAGATTGCAAGAAAGTGGGAACCGATTGAATGAAATCCCAAAAAAGCGGGATTATGTAGGGGTGTTCATTTTTTGAATGGATCCAAAATTCGATTCGGTTCGAATTCGAATTTTAGTTTCAATTAGATTTTTGAATTTCGAATCGAATTTCAATCAACTCGAATCTCGAATATGAATATTTGAATCGAATAACGAATTGAGGTTTTTTTGGAATTCTATTCGAAAATCCTAATTCGAGGTGAAATTCGACTAAATTCGAATTCGTATTTCAATTCGAAATTTATATGTATATATTTCACACTATACATAATTATTTATTGTATATATGTAAATTATACACATGCATTTATAATATTTATAAATGAATAAAACACTACTCTTTAAATTAAAATGTGAAATTATAACTCTTTTCCATCTTGTTTTTTAGTTTTTGTTAGAAATAATTACACTTAATAGTATATGAAATACATTTTACATTGCTTCAATTTTTTATCTTTAGACCATATTCAAATAATCATTTTTTGTGTTAAAAATATATTTTAGGTAAAAACTATTTCGTTCTTACAATCTCACGTGGAGGGCATATGGTGAAATAATCTATAAGAATATTCCACTGCTATGTCCATTGTATGAAAGTACAAAATTTGTGTACATACACTATACAACATACACTACACATTTATACAATATAGTCTTTGATTTTTTTTCCTTTATTTTAAATTCTTATTACAATATGCATTATATATTATACATCTGTACACTATATTACATATATTTATCTTGATCATATTAAAATAATAAATTATATGATAGCACACATTATATCTCTTTATCTATTTTCATACATACACTTTGTCAATTTGATACATCATATTTGAGTATAGAAGTTATTTATCAAGTAACTAGTGCTGGTATAAAATTGACACAAAATGTTTTATTAAATTTATATAAGGGAGTTCATTATGAATTTATGATAGTCTATAGTTAAATTAAACAATGAAAAATAGTTAGTCGATAATTTGTAATTTTGAAAAAACAAAATGAATTTTGCTAGGTATAGTCTAAACATATTATGTTATGAATCCAAACCTTGTTCACTTCATCGATAAATTAGAATTTTTGGATTGATTGAATTCGATTCGAAAATTGAGAAATCCAATTCGTTTAAATTCGATTCGAATTATTCGAATTAGGATCGAATTTCGAATTGAGGTTTAAAATGTTCATTCGATTAAATTCGATTCGAAGAAGTCGAAGAATCCGGAATTCGATTCGATGAACACCCCTAGGATTATGGGGGGCTACCAAAAACGGCAATGTGATTATGTATACAAAATACCCATTATGCCCTTAAATGAGCCGAGTTGAATATAAAAAAAATCGAAAAAAACAAGGGCCTTAGGATTAAACAAGATAGTGGCTTAGATTGATCCGCATCCGCCACATGGTAAGGCCTTTGCCACATATGTGTGTATATATATATATATATATATATATATATATAGTATATGATCAAATGTGGCGGTAGGCTTCAGTTGTATGACAAAACACGATTGATCTCATCCATTAATTCAACAAATCCAAAGATCCGATTTTTCGTTTTTTTATTTTTATTTAGTTTTCGCCCATTTAAGGGCACAAGTGTTATTTTAATTGTAAAATAAATCAGTTATTTTGGTAAATATTGATACCAGCCGATTTTAATGGGATTTGATTTAGGATTTGTTCCCACTTTTCATTCATTTGCAGTTTCATCATACACGAAACCTCTCAATTTTGTTCTCTCTCATTCTCTCTCTTTTCTTTCTACTAAACTCGATTTCTCTGGCTTTTTTTTTTCAAATTTCTTCGCAAGGCGGAGCCCGAGCGACAATCTTTGCTGCGGTTTTGTTTTTGATTCTTCAAAGAGTTTGGTTAAGGTAAGTGTTGGGTCGTTTTTTTCTTTAGTTTTAGTTCGGAATTTTGAAGTGAAGGTTTTCTTTTTTTCATGTTTTGGTTGTTTTTTGGAACCATGCAACTGTTAATTTTAGACATTTGAAGTCATTTTATTGACTGTTGGTGGCATTTTTTGGTGTAAATTTGGAGAAAAAACGATGTAATTTTAGTTGTTATTTGGTGTAATTTTTTATTTTTCGAGGGAAGATATGCGTACTGATGATATTTGTGTAGGTAGGGGTATTCTTTGATATAAAGGTAGATATATTATGATGCATGAATAGTTTTGACTTTGTGCATAAGTAGTTCCCAAAATGCATAAACACACATGGTGCGTAAGTAGTGTTTTTTTGGTGCACGGTTAAGGTTCATATAGTGCATAGTTAGTTTGTCATTTGTATTTTTAATATATTTTTAACATTGAAATATTTTATGTTTCTCTGGTTTTCAAATGTGCTTATTATTATTATTTTTTTGCTTGTTGTTAATGGTAGGTTGACAGAAAAGACAAGCTTCTGGCGGAGGCGGATGACGGGGGACTAAATATTAAGAAGAGGGCTAAGGTAGACAAATGGAATGGTGGCTTTGACAATACTGGTGCTGCTCTATTCACACGTCTGATGACGTTGTATTTGTCATACAATTGTAGCCGATGACTTGAACGAGAAGAGGGAAAATATTTTAGATTTGACCAAGAAATTCTTCAATGAGAAGAAGAAGAAAATACTTTCAAACACTATCAACTTTTGGTATTCAACTACTTTTACTTATACTTCAATTAATTACTTATTCTAAAACCGAAATTTTTGCAAACACTCCCTTGTGTTATCACCCCCATACTAGTGGCTCAAGACCCCAACTTTATGCGTTCTATAGTAGGCTCGTGTAGGAATGACAATGGGCGAGTTTAAACCCGGACGGTGGGTTCAAACCCCACCAAGTGGGTAACGGGTTTCACTGTTTTGGGCTGGCGGTCCGGGGCGGGTTACGGGTTTGGCTAGACCCACCCTGGACCCGCCCGTATATGTTTAATTAATAATATTAAATTTATAATATTACATTAGGCGATTTGAGGACCTTGGTTTTGAGTCTCCATAGTCGTTTGAGAGCCCAGGTTGCGCTTTGTGTACTTCCCTTTCAGCTAGAATCACCATATAATAAAGGGTAAAATTCACTTTACCCCCATTGTACTATTGAGTTTGTATCAAATACCCCCTCTACTATGAAAACCTTCAAATACCCCCTTAAACTAGTAAAAGATATATATGGGGGACAAAAGTACCCTTGAGATATATAAAGTGTTTGATATATATCATATTTTATCTTGTCTAAAATTAAATTACAATTAATATGATTTGGGATTTTAATTTTTAATTTAAATAATCAACTTATAGTTAAATAAAAAAATAAATAAAATAAGAAAATATAATTTCAATAGTATAGAGAAGTGAATAATTTTTATAAAGGAATAAATTTATGTTATTATCATTACATGCGTGTAAATATATATTACTTTAAAAGGTAGTTATTAAAGTTTATATATTAATTGATATTTTTAAATATTTCTATTAAATAAAATGTGAACATATTGACTAATGTAGAAATTTATTTATGAATGAAAAATAAATATTTATAAATATTAAATGAGAATAATCATATAATACTCTCGACAACTAAATATTAATAATTTGATCTAATTTTTATTTAAAGTAATATTAATTAAGTTGAAATAAATAAATACATATATAATACCAATAATATAAAAACATGTTAATTATTTTTAAAAGACACATAAATTTATATTATATTGTTTTGGAAAGCATATTTTAGATTATTCTTTTTATGTACTTCTTCAATCAATTCTTAATTATATTAGTATTTTACTATATTTTCTTACTTACTATATAAGATTAATTCTCCTCTCACATATAATAAATAATTACGCATTGCAATTTCATCAATTAATAGAAATACATGTATCATTCAATAATATCTATTAATTTGATTCAATTTATATAATGCATACTTACTTAAAAAAACTATATATTGAATATAACATTAATTAAATTTATTTAACAAATGTGTATTTCTAAAAACCTGACCTCTCAAGAATATTAAAGTTATATTTTTTATTTATTTATTTTAAGTTAAATAAAAGACTAATTTTTAATTATAACATTAATGTTGAACAAAATTTGAAATCAAACTAATTGATATTTAGTTTTATAATAGAGTAAGCAAAGTAATTCTTACATTTTATTTATACTAAGGGTATTTTTGTCCATGAATGTGACTTTTATTCATTTAAGGGGGTAAATGAAGGTTTTCATAGTAGAGGGGGTAATTGATACAAAACCAATAGTATAAGGGGGTAAAGTGAATTTTACCCTATAATAAAATACGAATGAATTATTGGCATTTGGTTTTGTTATCTTCTTTCTATGAAATGGTAGTTATAGCATATTCTCATCCTGCTTTGATTTGCTGAACATAGATGCCACAGTAGTAATAATAAAACGAAAAAAAGCACTCAATAATCTTCCGAAGATGTTGCTCTGAGTAGCAGCCAACAGGTACTATGTTAACTGGAGGCCCCTAAACCGACTTCGTGAATTTGACGATACAAATATTTCTAAAAGACAGGTCTAGCGGGTTTGAACCCGGCGGGTCCGGGTTCTTGGCGGGGCGGATCCCAAATTTGGCCACAGGGGCGAATCCATTCATGGGCCAAGGCCCAAGGGGGCATTGGGCCCAAAATTTTGACAAAAAGAGGAGATTTTGGTCTATCACTTTTAATTTTAAAATAAATAAAAAAATAGAAAAATAGAAAAAAAGTCTTAAGTTATCTTGCATTCTTCTTTTCTGCTTTCATTTGTGAATCTTGAGAAATATGAGTTTTGGTCATTTTGCCCATTTTTTAAAAATTTTGTACATTTTTAAGTTCCTCCATAAACTTTAACTTGAATTTTTGCATTATTCTCTTGTGTCTCTATTTGTTCCTTTCGGTATATTGATGTAACTGTATTTTGTTATTAATTTTTAATATTAAGATGCGATTGAATTAACACAATGACTTAATCAAAATTTATACTTATTTTAAATTTGATGTATTATTTTTAATTTTTACATGTGGTAATGAACAAATTGTCCACTTATGTTTCGTAAAAATGAAAAATAGTCATATGTTTTGAAAACATATTTTTTAGTCATTTGGACACGGTCATACCCTTCTTGTATTCTCTCGATGAGGTACGTGATTATATTTAAGAAAATTGATGCGGTACATTTTCGATGATCGGGTTATGGACCGATCTCCGAAAGGAAAAAGACAAAGGAAAATTTAAACCCGAAATGGCTAAGAAAACATGGTTAAAACTATTTTTATTATGGAGAAGAACCAAAAAGTCGATGGACTCTATTATATTAATATTAGTTAGGCCCTCTTTCGAGAATCCTCGGGCCTTCACATTCATGCTGTTTGGCCAAACTCATCCCAAATTCGTCCCTGTTGCCATCCTTAGGCTCGTGCAAGCCGATGGTCATATTTCAGATATGCCAAAAATTTCTATGACCCACTTCAATCCTTGAAATATTTAGACGGTGAAATTTGGCTGTGTATAGCGAAACCTTTTAAAAAACAGGCCCCTGCCTTACCAATTTTTGAGATAGCCCTTTTATATAATTGGATTGCATTTTCAATGATGGAAATTTTCCTTAATTTTGATATGGACAACATGAAAATATCATTTCATGAATAAAAAACAAGTTAGACTATTTAGGGAGTATTTGCAAACACTTGTGCCTTTTAGAATAAGTGATTTATTATAAGTGTAATAGAAATGAAGTGTTCTATAGTGTAATTTATTGTATCTTTACCCCCATTTTACATTGGATGAGCCTTATAAATGCTTCACGTTCTTCACGTGTGTATGCCATACTCCAATCGAATAAATCATGCGGGATTCTCAGAAAAAAAAATCATGCGAGGCAATATTCACGAGCACAACAATTTTTAGGCATAATTATTTGATTAATTGGAATTGATCAAACAGATTATCCTAGTTTGACTTTATGATTCATGTTAATGTTTTATTTTTTCTTAAATTGTGTTTAGATAAAACCCCAAGTAGAGCTGATGGTCTTCTATTACTAATGGTGTTTTTCTACACATTAGCTAAGAGCATCTCTAATAGTTTATTGTAATTTTGTGTGAATTTACACTATTTTAGAGAAAATTTTAGAGGAATTCAAGATTCAACTCCAATAGTTTACTCTATATTTCACTCTAAACTGAATATCTCATTTTATTTGTTATATTGAATTAATATATTTATCAATTAATAATTTAGCATATATATTTCATATATTTTTATATTGATATCTAATATTTAATATTAGTTAATATAATTAAATACAAATATAATAAATTTTAAATTAATTAATTTAAAAAATGTATATAAATCCTTACGAAGTAATCTTATTTAATTTATTGCATTTCGTGTTATTTGATTTAGTTTAAGTTATTGTAATTTTAAGATTTCTCTCAATTTAAGTGATTTTTAATAAATAAATAAATAAATTTTTAATTTGTTATATATGTGAAATAGGGCATAATATAAAAATTAATAATAAAATATTAATTTATAAAAATATATCACATGATAATTAGGAACATAATATATTAATTTACTATTAAATAAGAAATAAAAGTTCTTAAGAAAATAAGAATTAACAAATTTGAGAGAGAAATAAAAAACAATTCAAAAAGAAATGAAAATGTCAAAAAAAAAAAAAAAAAAAAAAAAGTTTATCAGATTACTAGTACCTTGACTACATGTAGTGGGGTACTATTTATTAATTGTAAAATAGCGGGTTTTGCAGCTCATTGGAGGAGATTTTTCCTCTATTTTAGTGGGATATGCTATTTTAGTGGTATGTTGGACATGCTAGGTTAACCCAACTTCAAGCCCCATCGCCTTAATTTTTTGGCCCATTTTGTAGATATAATTATCTAGAATCTTGCAGAGTTATAAATATTGTAGGATGATTCTAGATAACTCAATTGTCAACATCTTGTAGCACATTCTAGGAATATTCCACTTTATGAAGTCTGTAGAGACTTGCTCCTAATCGCTGATCAAATAAATCACCAACGTCCATTAAAGATGTGAAGTAATATAAATAGGGTAAGATCTCATTTGTAAACCATCAAGCATTTTAAGCCTCTTCCAAGTTATCTTGTATTTTTTTCTTAGCCATATTCCCACGCTCCTTCACACACAAACACTTTCTTCGAGTATTTATTGTGGATTCGGAAATATCATATTCTTTTAGGGATTATCCACACAAACACTTTCTTCGAGTATCTATTGTGGATTCGGAAAGATCATCTTCTTTTTAGTTTGGTTATCTTCAATTTGAGCCTATGAGCGAGAATATTACAAGGTGTATTATGTCTGCTCAAATTTGGTCAGAATTTGAAAATCTCTTCCGTTCTAATTCTCGAGCTCGCAAGTTGCATTTTCAGTATAACTTCACAATACTAAGAAAGGCTCACTTTCGGATAGTTGATTATATTCTTGGTGGTCTTGGTTCATAATTTGAGGATGTGGTAAATTTGTCCTCTAGATCTGATAATGTGTCTCTACATGATGTTCAATTCGCCCTTCAAACCCATGAGTTACTAAGGTTACTTCAATTTTCTACTATATCCGCTATTAATTCTTGATTCTAGTATTCATGCCTCTGCTGCAACTGAATTGATTTGGATCACTCCCCTTTTCACTAAATTTGGGCTCCTTCGAACCCGGTATTTGAACCCGGTATTCCATGCTCGAACAAAGCACATTGAGGTGGATGTGCATTATGTGCGTGAACAAGTGATCAATTGGGAGATGTGCTCACCAAGCCTAACTCCATTACCACATTTCAATTTTTTTATGTTCCAAATTTTCGTTAACACCAATCCGGTTTAGTTTGTCGAAGGTGTATTAGACTTTATAATTAACTTTGCAATTAGCCTAACTAATTGGTAGTTAAAGTAGTTATTTATAGTGGTTAGTAACTTACATGACAGTTGTAATTGTCTGCCTTACTAGATGTAAAATGAGTTAGTTGAATTTTCAGAATATCATTTTTAACGGGAACAAGTCCGTGACAGGTGGAATTTTTATTTCGCCGTGAGATAATTACTAAGTGTAGAGATATTAAACTGACTCATCCATCGATTTCATGCCAGCCACCACTCACACTAAAGGGACCCATTTAAGTGTACCGAAAATTGATTGACCAATTGAGTTTTGAAATTTAAATGGGCACTATCGAATTATATAAGTCAAAATCTTCAAATTATATGTTTAAACCTAAATTTATTTTGTCGTCATTTCATTTTTATTTCAAACCAATGTTTTAAGGACGCAACCAGAACACCATTTTTGCAATTGAAAACCAGTCAAAATTGACCAAGAACCATTCCAACCAATCAAAATCGTTTTTTATTTAATTTTTAATTTTTGAACAAAAACGTCTTGGTATTTTGTCAAATTTAAGTGACTATGAATTTTGGACCATTTTGGACCATGTTACACACTTTCTAGTATACTTACAAAAATAATTTCAGTCTGATTACCAAAAACCTACTTATTTTTCAAAATCACAGATACCATCTTGGTATTTGTTTCTACTTTAAAAATTGCACCTCCAAGTCTTGTTAAATAAATACAAATCTCAAGGGGTATTTATAACACGTTAAGAGGGTACTATTGTAATTTTGATAGATTATCATTTTTTTTGTAATTGAGCTAAACCTTGGGGCAATTTTTGTAATTCTCCTGTTATATAATGTTTTAAAAATATAACTAATTTACTCTTCAACGAAGAGGTTCGGGTTCGAGTCCTCAGTAATGACAAGGAAGATTTTTGATACAAAAATATAACTAATCTTTATATATATAATAGCGTAAGTCCGAAACTTTTATTTTCCCGCTCTTTTTCGCTTATTATATTAGGAAACAATTGAAAAAATTATAACTAGTAATTATTATAAATTCTTTTATTAGGAATGTATTATAAGAAAATCATTGTAATTATATAAATTAGGAAAATATTAAATAGTATCAATTCTATCTATATATAATACATAGATTTCAAAAATTATAAATAGTATTTCACCATAATTGATATTGTATACGTAGTTCCTCCTAAACATAGAGAAACATATCTTCATCAATTATATTATTTATTTGTTTCAATGGATAAAATTATATTTAGCTTATTATTTTATTTGTTTCAATAGAGAAACATATCTTTCACGCCATATTGATATTGTTTCTATATATAATTTTATTTGTTTCAATAGAGAAACATATCTTTCACGCCAATTATATTTAGCTTATTATTTATGGTAAATCCTCTTATATTTATACTACATAAATTACATTGGAGAAACACTTTTATATTGTTGATCCTAAATTCAAGCATAAACACCAAATATGGCTTCGTCTTCACGTTCCCCTCTATAGAAAGTTATATAATGATGGTGAAAAGCTCAAATATTCAAAGTGTGGTGTACGAGATGGAAGTGGGCGCTATATGTATTTTTTCTACGTTATTCAATTATCCTTATTTGGTGTATACTTAAATATATTACATAAATAATGCACCAAGAGAACAAATACTCGATAAGCAATTTCATTGATACTCAATCATTTGTTACGTGTTTCTTATTGAATTTTTTTGATATTTTTATATTATTAGAAAAATTAATTAACCATTTAAATCTTTTAGGTATAAACTTGAATTGCGTGTGATGGATTGTACCGAAATGCTCTTTTTCTTTGTTGTAACAAGGATATTGTTGATTTGATTGGCATGAACGCATCTCGAGATCAAAACAATTAATGTGAGTTTTGTTATTGGTTACCAAATTTTTATTATAATTTTTGACTTTATTATCTTATAATCAGTATCTTAAAATTAATTAATTTCTTATCAATCAATCTTAAGCAAGACAAGACACCTCCTCAATATGTTCCAACCGAAATTAAGGATTTGGTAGACAAGAAGGTCATATTCAAAGTGTAGAGTAAAAGAGATCCAATTAATCAGCTTTTAGAAACACTTTTACGATTGTAAAGTTGACTATGGATTCGAGTTCACGTCAAGATTTGATTCAACTTTTATTGATCAATGATATGAACAGTTCATTAATTTGTGATTGACTATAATGAGCAGGAAATTTCTATTCAAATAGGTATCTTTTATTTTTATTATTTTGTCACAAGACTTAACTTAACTCTGAGTCATTCATTCTCAATCAGTTGGTGATAAGGTATTAATTTTATATTGTTGATTGGATTTTAATACATTTTTTTCTTTTATTTGAAATTTTTATAGATAGCAAATTAATAACATAGTACTTTAACATGATCATCTTAATTTATCCGAGGAAGAAGTTTCTTCTCCGCACAAATCCAAACTAAAGAATGTTGACTCTTTTCTGGATCTTGATGGTGGCAATAATGTTAAAAGAAAGCTTGAGGCAAATTCTCCAAGATCTTAGGCTCTTTGAAGAAAACTAAGGTGGTTATCAAGAAGGAAAATGATTAGAATGATATATGATTGATGTTTTTGAACTATGATGGCTCAAAAGCTACCTTTAAAACCGTAGGCAAGTGCACCTATCGCTTTTATAGTATAGATTATTGAGTCTCGAGTGTCATTCCCACGAGGATTGTAAGTACTAATAATTACCGTCTTTTTGTTATTTAATCTAACAATTTTTAGAGTTTTTGTTTGATGAATAAGGAAAAGAATCTAAACTAATAAATTACAATTTGTGAAAATGAAGGAAGATTTGTAAAATAAGAAATCAAGGGATAGAGATGGGTTTGAATGTAAATCCCTCTAGAATATTTTTGTGATTAAACAAGTTAAAAATACAACCATAACCCCTTAAGCAAAACCATCCTCTTTTAATAAAATCTCATGTTATGTGGACCGTAGAAATTCTCGATTTAAGTTAAACCCTTTCTCAAGGTGAAAAACTCCTAATCTCAAGTTGATTAACTGAAATCTCTTTCTAGTTAAAACCCCCAAGACAAAGATTATAACGATTTGTGAATTCCCATATTAGGTTTGACCCTAATCCGGAAGATTTATGTCGTCCCATATCTAGGATTGCATGCAACTTTTTTCACTTATATAAGTTCTATTTTACCATGAATCTCTCGATTTCCCGGATGAAAAATAAACTTCAAATCAATATTGCACATATATCAATTCGAATGAACTTTATATAATATAAGTGAATCACACAAAACATGAGATTTTATTAAAAACATACACACCTTAATCACAAATCCATTCTAGAGTTCATTACTTTCAAACACTAGGAGTTTAGCTGCACATGATTTTGACCAAAGAATAAATTACACAAGAAGATTTAAGTATTGTAGACATGGTGTACTTATCTTTCTCAATATCTCAATTGTCTTCTTTCTTGATTGATGATGTTGCTCCAAGCCTTCTTCTCCAATGTTGCTACAAGCTTACTCCTCCAAGATCTCTTGATCTCCAATGTCTAATGAATTTAATAAATGAATCTATGAATCTAATGAATTCAATATCCTTCCCAGCTCAAACTCTCGGCTTTTATTGACATCATTTTTGTGAAAGAACACATCGATAATGCTATCTTTTGTTAAACAAATGCTCCACTTTCATTGTTGGGTTGTTGAATTATTGTTTTCATATGATAATTGAGGGAATATAGGGACATGATGTATCAAAGTTGGGTGTTAAAGGTGTACAAAAAGTGGTCAAAAAGTTTGGTTGGTGAGTTTTCCATAATTTTCGCATGGAAAAGTTGCAAAAAGATGTCCCTGACATGGCCATGTCGCAGAACACACCGTGGCCATGTTGTTTCTTCTTCAGTCTGATATGGCTGTGTTGCACAACACGGCCTGGCCGCGTGTCGTGAGGCTGTCCCAAGCCCAAAAATTGTGATTTTTCGTCTGTTTTAACATGGTCGTGTTGCCCGACACCCCTAGCCGTGTTGGACCAAAAAAGCCCGAAATGACGCGTTTGGCTTGGGATTTCGAGCGTTTTCACATCATTAAACTCCCCGATATGTTTTGACATGAATCCATGGTCCGAAATTCACCAAAATTAACCCCAAATGGTCAATCTACATCAATAAAAGCACCTTGGAGTAATATGAACTATGTATAACCAAAATTTACAAAACTAACAATAAAATAACTCAATTCTACTCAAATATACACTTAAAACATGCATACAAAGACCCTTATCAAACTACTTCTAGACTTTATTTATATTTGAATATTTTTGATGTCACTTTTTTATGGAGTGTTTCTATGAACAATATATTATTATTAATGAAATATTTGTTTCTTATATCATGCTCTAGAACAAATATATGAATATTTGTTTTGTATTGTTCAATTGCAATTAGTATAATTTTGTTAAATTAGTATTCTCGATTACATTTGTTTTTGGATTATACTTTTACTATATGTTCATTAAAAATATGAATGATATTATAATTTTTGAATAAAAAGTCCTATAACTTTTGGATAATAAAAAGTCTTATATCTTTTCAATAAACAAGTCCTATTCATACCAAATTGACATCAAACTGTATCAAAAGAGTTTACTCGAATGGTGAAGCTCACAAGGCCATAATACAAGTCAAGCAATTAAATTACATCATTTTTTTCTTTTTCAACTTCGAACAATATTGTTGGCCAACATAAATATTGTAGGTAGTAACTTTGTTGGTAAATATTTGCCTACAATTATTTTAACTACTCTTTAAAATAATTTTAAATAATTTCATAATTTTAATAAATGACCACTTAAGAAAAAAAAGGAAAACGAAAATAAATAAAGGAAAAAGGGTAAAATGAAATTAAAAAAAGAAAAAAATCTCGCACATTTTACTTCTTATATTAGAGTATTGTTATTTTATATATATATATATGTATATAAAAATTGGAGTCCTAACAAAAATTTCCCACTCTTTTTAATTCTTATATTCGGTAATATTTTAGATTAGGAAAATATTGTAAATGGTATGTAAATTAGGGTCAATTCAAACTTTTCTTATTACTTAATAATCTATATATATATATATAATAGCATAAGTCAAAACAAAAAATTCCCTCTTTTTTACTTCTTATATTTGGAAAATATTGTAAGTATTCCTACATTATATTTGTATATAAATTAGGAAAATATTAAAATGATATTAAATTAGGAAAATATTATAAATGGTATTCCTATTTTATTTTATGTATGTAAAAAAATTAGGTGTCTGAAACAAAAAATTTCCCGCTCTTTTTATTTCTTATATTCAGTAATATTATAATTTAGGAAAATATTTTAAATGGTATTCCTACTTTATATTACATAAATTTGGAATAGGAAAATATTGTTTGATAAATGGTTTTATCATGATTTTGATGATGTTGTTTTTACACCAAAACAATGTTTTTAAAGGTTGTCCAAATACTCCTAAATGATTTAAAATGGTTTTAATATTTCCTGGAGTATTTCTTCAAGTTTATTTTCGACTAAATTGGACAACGCTTTTAATGATTTTATGTCAATGTGTTTTTACATCAAAACAATGTCCCCGAATGTTGTCCTAATACTCCCGATCGGTTTAAAATATTTTTACTATTTTTTGGAGTATATTTTGGAGTTTATTTTCGATAAAAATTGGACAACACATTTGTTTCAAAGTGCTCGACTCGGCGCTTCATAGGGCAACCCGCACTGAGTTGAGTATTGAAACAAACGGGGCGGTTTGAAAAATAGGGAGGGTGACCGGTCACCCTGGGGCGACCGGTAGGCGACGGCCGACCCTCGGGCGACCGGTGCACTAACGTACCCCTGAAGAATGACTCATCTTGTTTATCAAAATTGTTCCTCCAACCGGTCACACATAGGGCAACCGGTCGCACCCCCGCGACCGGTCCCCCCGTAAAAATTGCAGAGTTTTCATTTCAACTTATCTCTGCGACGGACGGTCGAACCCCTCTTTGACAACAAACTATCCGTTGAGTTTGCAAACAACTTTTCCTTAATTTGAGGGGTTGATTTCTAACACTCTTTTCTTCAGATTGTCTTGGTATTTTTTACAGAATTCATGTCCCCAAGAGGAGCCTATCATGTATAAGACATCTTCTATAAATAGAGGAAGATTTGAAGCACAAAAAAAGAGAGAAAACTACAACACAACAAGATACACTCAAGAATACACTTGTTCTTACATTGTCTTATTTCTTGTTGTAATTTGCCTAGCTATTCACTTTCACATTCTTGAGGTCTAGACTTTTCTTGATTACACTTGCACTCTATTGTATTATCAATTATCGATTTGTAATCTTGAATTTGGGTAATCATTCAACACAAGATATCCTTGTGAGTGTTCTTGTGGTAAGAACATACTTGGGTGATCTAGGTGTTAGGTGTAAGAAGATTGTGGTAATCTTCTTGTTGAGGTGTTGAAAAATTTGGTATTCTTCAAGGTTGAAGATTGTGGTAATCTTCACAAGGTGCCGTTGGAGATTGTGGTAATCTTCAAGAGAGATTGTGGTAATCTCAAAGGTGGTGTTGAAGAAGAGTGTGGTGCTCTTCAAGGTGTTCTTGTAAGTTGGTGTTGTATTAATTTTGGTAATTAATAAAATCTTTTTCTTTTTGAAATCCATCCCTGATATACTTGGGGTGGTAGAGATTAGGCCCTAGGTGGGTTGACTCTATAAATCGACGTGTGTTGTTTATATTCCGCACCTTTATTATTGTCTTTGAGCAATCGGTTCGAAAAAGAGGGTAAAATCAAAAGATTGAGATAATCTATTCAACCCCTCTAGATTATCGTAGCGCTGGACTTACAAATATTGTATATGGTATTCCTATTTTATATGTATAAAAATTAGGAAGATTTTATAAATGATATTCCTACTTTATACCAAAAGTGAGTCCTTCAAATTTATCTATATATATTATTCATAATTTAAAAATTATATAGTCTTTGACTTGAATTAATTAATTAATTAATATTATAAATAATATTATTATTATTACTACTATGATTACTACGATCCTATACATCATTTCTATTCTCATCTATATATATATATATATATATATATATATATACACACACTTATATATGTAACAAATAGAAATTGATTCCTTTTTAGCACAGAGAAATCGATTCTTTAGACATATTGAAACCCCGCGTAGAATTATGAAAGTCCAAAAAAAAGAATATTTGTTCAAATGTGAAAATTTATTTATTCTTGTCAAAAAACACTCAACCGTTAGGTGTATAAAAACATTTACAATTTATAGAGGATAATGAATTGTGACTTGAATCTTCTTTCAAAAATGAATTCTGTGCAACAATCTAAATGTATATAATTTCTTAAGATCTATTGGCATGTATCAGATTCAAAATATTCTTGAAATTACCTTAGAAATATATGAATATATATATATATAATATAAATTGATTAATTGCAATAACTCGTGTTTTCAGTAATTGAATATGATGTCATTTTTATCTTACACTCTTTGTATTCAAAAGCATAACGCGTGGCCATTTTTTTAGTTATACAATTATATGCATGAATCATGTTTAACTAGATTTAATATTTATTCAAAAAATCACCATATGTGCATATAAATTCTGAAAAAGAATATGGAATACATAATAAAATATGAGATGAGATACCATATCGATTAATCTGCCGTTTATATATTTTATGTAAACATAGATGCTATTTAATTATATGATGATATACATAAATCTTTGAGGTGGTCTCTTGTGAGACCGTCTCACGGATCTAGATCCGTGAGACGGAGCTCTAAAAGACCCAACCCGCTGGAAACCCCACAAAAAAAACCGCCCCACGCCAAATCCAAAAGGCCAAAACCCTAGATCTAAACGCAAGGTCAGCAATTATTCTTTCTCTCTCTCTACATCGGATCTCATCAACTCTGTCTCTCTCCAACTCTATTTTCCAACAACACAGGAGCGCAATTTCTATCGCAACAATTCTCTTTCCAACTCGCCACAACACAATCTTTTCTATTGTCTTTCGTCTTCACAGCTAATTTGCGAATCAGTATGTTTTCTATCAATACAAACCAATAAGTTGAAGGTGACTCCAAGAAGAAGAGAAACTGTGATATGCCAAACTCATATCCATTGAAGGAGTTCAATTTAAAGACTCTTAATCCTCTGTTGTTTTAGTAATTATTTTTGTATTTAGTTTGTATCAAAATTATGGTCCTCCTATAGTCATGTTACGACTTACAATAATTGTTTCCCTATAAAAATTCAGTCGTTCAATTCCCATATATGTTAATACTTTGATATTTTTATAATAAAAAATGATACTTTTATGCTAAAACCCCATACTTTTAAACCGAAAAGTGATATTTCTCTACTAGAGAGAATTAGTGATAATTGTAATATTTTGTTAAAAATTGATACTTTTGTAATAAAAAGTGATACATTTAGATCGAAAAATGATACTTTTATGCCAAAGAGAATTATCGATGTATTTTTTTTTTTTTATTTAAGAAGATGATACTTTTAAGAACATAAACGATACTTTTAAACCAAAATATGATACTTTTAATTGGAAGAAAATAGTGATACAATTTTTTTCAAATAATAAGGTGATACTTTTATACTGAAAACCAATACTTTTCACCGAAAAATAATACTTTTCAAATTACGACAAATAGTGATATTTGCAATATTTTGTTGAAAAAGGCGATGATACTTTTAATTCAAAAGGTGATACTTTTACAACAAAAAATGATACTTTTACAATAAAGAGAAAAAAGATGATTTGCCCAAAAGAATCATTTGCATAATACTTCAATATCAATTAAATAAAAAATTGTACTTCTAATATGAAAAGACAAACCATATTTCATTAACTTTTCACATGTTTCATTCTCAAGGTACGAAAAGTAACATCTAATACAACATATGATGTCAAAAATAACATATACAACACTGCAGAATAAAAGGCGATACTTTTAGAACAAAAGGTGATACTATTAGAACAAAAAAATGATACTTTCAATTGGAAGAAAACATTGATACTCACAATAGTTTGTTAACAAGAATATTGTACTTTTAAACCAAAAAAGATACTTTTCTTTGAGAAACTAATACTTTCAATATGTGCATAATACTTTCAACTCGAATCATTTCCTCTTTTTGCCAATACAATATTTTTTTCTCTCCAACAAATAAGACAAAACTAACAAGTCTCTATTTCTCGTGGTGGACACTTAAAAAAGGAATGCTTATTTGCTCTTCTTGTCTCCACCAATCTCAAATTGCAGCTATTTTTGCTTTCTTGTGGAAAATAGGCTTGTATTGGGTGCCCTTATGCAAGGTTTGTCTTGATTTGCAAAAAATCTGATTTGTCTTTCGAATGTTCACCATAGTTCTTCGACAATATGAAGGAGGTTGAGAAGCGTGATTCGATTTTTTGCAAAATCTTTATATATTAAATCACAAATTTCTTGTAAATCTCCGATCGAGTCTAAATCTGAAACTTGAGAGTGAGCGGTGGAGAGATCGGGCTTCGCGCTTGAGACAGAAAGAGAAAGAGAGAGAAATTGTTCAACAGAGAAAATGGATTTGCACGGCTCAAACTAAAGAAACTAGGGTATTTATAAAAGTACCACATACCTATATTTACAAAATTGCCACCGCCTTCTTTACAAATTGCCAGCGGTTTGGGTAGTAGAGACCCCTCACGGATCTAAATCCGTGAGATGGTCTCACATAAGTTTTTGTGTAAATCTTTTTTATTGAATTGATAAACTATTCAAAAACTACCATAAGCCTATAAAATTCAAAAAGACTATATCGATAGAATACATAATAAATATGGCATGAAATACCATATCGTTGAGATCGATCCGATTTTATTACCACATGAGTAAAAATATATAAACCCTATTTAAGGGATGATATACATAAATCATAATCAATTCAGTTTAGCATATATTCGAAAAATTACTATATGCATATAAATTCTGAAAATAACTCCTATATATATATATACAAAATACATAATAAGATATAACATATGAGATACCGTATTTACAGAACAAAATTAGCAGTATTTACATACGTATACATTACAAAGTCGGTTTTTCATATATCAAGATATCTCAAAGATATTCTAGTATATGTAGAGATAAAAACATTCAAGATATATACATATTTCGTATCACAAAGTAGAACTATAATGACATAATACCAACTAGGAACATTCATGAGAAAGCTAATACGATATAGTATTTTGGATAGTAAATGTATGAGGGATGGCCAATGGCACAATTGACGACGATATGATATTATATATTTCATATTTATTATTATATATTTATTGCTATAAACCTAATCTTACATGCTTTGTTATTCTTTGAAAAATGTTGTACGAAGCATATATATTATTGGTTGACTTATTTCTATATGTTTTATTCTCATATATAGATCAGTCATCTAATTTATAATATTGATATGTACTGATTTAAATTTGATTTTTTTGCAATCTGTATTGTATATTTTTATATTCCATAAAATTTGTAACACATCATGAGCATTTATTCTATGTAATTTAAAACAACACGCCGTGTATTGCACGGGCAACAAACTTTCAAAAGGAAAGTTTACCGAAAAAAAGTGAAAGTTTCAAAAGCAAAAAAAAAAAAACAAACAACGATGTTAGGGGTGGCCACGATTCCAGGATTGTCGGTTCCGATTTCTCCAAAATGAGGAACCAAAACCATTATACGTCAAAGATCGGTTACTAAACCGAAACCGTGAGTTTTTGGTCCGAATCGGAACAATGGGATGGTGATCTATATAGATTTAAAGATATTTCACCGTAAAACAAAAAGGCCTTGTATGGTTATGTTTCCATGACCATTTCTAGTTTCTAGTGTTGGAAATTGAATTTTGAGAATTTATTGGTTTTAAAAAATTGGAAATATGTTTGGATGAGTGAATGAAAATGAGTTTTATGTAAGTTTGGAAATGAGATTATGTTTGATTGAGTAGTTTTGAAGTATTATTTTATGTATATAATAATTTGAAAAGTTGATAATGGTTGAATATTTTAATTAGATATATAATATTATATTTGTAAGATTGTAGGGTAGTAGGTCCCATTAGGTAGAAATAATTAAAAAATAATAATATTTTAAGTGAATAGAGTTGGTAATGGTGGGTCCCATGTGTATAATTGTATGAAAATATGAGAATAATGATTGATGAGTGATGTAAGATAGTGTATAGGGTTGGGAATTGAAATTATTGGTTTGAGATGTAGTTTTATGTGAAAAATGGAATGTGAAAATGATGATTTCCATTGGAAAATTTATAAGCAAACATGATTCCAGTTTTATGAATAGTTGAAAATTGGAAATAGGTTGTCGGAAACATAAACAAACAAGGCCAAATTTAAAATTCTCATGTAAAGAGATTTTATTTTAATTATTTTGATTTTATCAAAGCTTGGGATAATGGCTTTTTGTTATGAAAATCGACAAAAGAAGCATAGTTGGTTTATACAATTTAAAGAGCAATAAGTTCTCAATTTTCCAAATTGGTTTATAGTATGGTTTTCAAATTGGGGATTATATCCTATTACTTTGCCACATAAAATTAGAATTATTTTTGAGGACTTTGTTAAAACAAATCCATCTCTTAAGAATCCAGGACTTATGTTTACAGTTCTTTATCAAGTGCCTTGGATTGTCAAATGGGATGTAATTATCTCTTATAAGAGTTCGCAAAATTGGGATTAAACTTTGATAAAATTCCATATATTGGAAGAAGAATTCTCACAAAATAGTGGGATAAATATGAATTCTTCAAAGAATAAGTTTTTTTTTTCAAAAGGGATTACTAATCTTGAACCACCTAAAATTACTCCTCCAGAAAAAGAAAGACTTATCCAAGTACTTAAAGAATTTTTAGCCGGAACTTCTAAGAAAGATTTGAGAAAAAGACCTAAAAGATCAACTTAAGGAGCTTCTAGAGACGAGCTCAGAAGAAGAAGACGATCTAATAAGTCAAGGGACTGATTATTCGGATCCTATGCAAGATTCTTAAGATCTTTATCCACCACCGAAAGAAATTAACTTTTAAAAGAAAAGAATCTGCAAACAGTAATTTACTGACCAACTGTGAAGAAAGGAATAACGCCAACCTACAAGAGAATTATTGAAGATGTCCTGCTTTTATAAAGCAACAAGTATTGTACTTTTTACTATAACACTTTTATTAAAGTTAGAATAGATGTTTTGGAATTATCTGTTGAAGCTCGCCTATTTAAAGTTAGGAATGCCTTAGTTTTAGGATCGCTTTTCTTAGCAAGAATATAGTTTTGTAATACTCTTCAGTTGTACTCTTCAGTTGTACTTCAGTTCCCTCAAAAAAAAATAAAAAAATACTACTTCATTTGTACTCTCTCTTGTAATATGGTTTAAATAAACTAACATAAAAAGTTGAAAAAAAAAAGCGGGAGTGGAAAAATATCCGAACAAACATCAAGAGCATAAAAATATGTGCCCCGGAATGTAAGCAGATGTCTCCTTATCCGTTTATCAGTGGATTTAAATTTTAATGAACAATGAACATCAGTTAATGGGCTCAGATTAGTTGTCACAAGTCACAACTATTTTTGGACCGATCCAAGGCCCATATGGATACAAATGCAGAAGTGCTGTGCTTTAACCAGGATTTGGGCTGATTTGTTAAGTTACTGCTGAATATAATTAACGAAGCCTTGTTCTCGATCCGAATCCAAAAGAATAATATATATAGAAAACAAACTTCTAAATGCAATTCTTCATTCAAATAGAAATGCCAGTATTGATTCTTTAAAAAAAAAAAGGGGGTATCAAAAGAAATAGCAGTATTTAAATATTTCATGGAGATCATTACCTAAATATAAGAAATAAGGTTTCCATACGTAAAGGATATGATATTGGGGAAGGGGTGAGGATGGGGATGTGATTCAATTCCTGGATCTGCTTGCTTCTGTGAACACGCCATTTGACCACAAAGAACCACATCCGAATCCCATATTTGAATTTTTTTGTTTCCTTTTGTGATTGTGCTTGGATTTAGACCACATGGCAATTCTGATGGCATGTATGCTTTTATAGGAGTCTGTTTACAATAAAACGCTTTTCGCGTCTTGGAGTCAAACCGAGAGCTACGTATACATATACAACTCAAACAATGAGATGAAAAAAAGATAATGTTGTGATAAAAAAAAAATGGATAGAAGAATTGGGGATTTCGCAAATGTCTTGTTTAGTGAGGATCATATTTCATGTTCCACAATCACATTCCACTATATGGATGAATGACATTACAATTATGACATCATCTTTGTACACGTGACATTCATCCAATACAATGGAATAAGATTGTGAGACAAGAAATATCAATCCCGTTAAGTAGGAGAAGTTGTGAAAAAAATTTATTTAGTGGTACTTGATTGAAAAATCTTAACAAGAATTATTCTCATAAATTAAGTAAATTAACAATAAATTTTGGGATAACCACAAAAACTATTCATGTGGTTTAGCCTAATTATGAAAAATCCCGGTTATTTTTCAAAACTAGAAATACCACATTTACATTTGTTTCTATTTTACAAATTGTACTCTTAAGGAGATATTAATTTATTATGTACTTACAAATCTCAAGAGTTCATTTCATAACACTTTAAAGATGCATTTATTTATTTATTTATTTATTTTGATAACTCAGCTTCTAGGCTTACATCTGACTATGCTTGAGGACAACAGCTTCGGACCCTCATTGCTCATGCCAAGGTAAACCGCCAGATGTGCACGCATTGATCAGTGTTCTGATGGGGTCTGCTGACGTACAACCAGGTCCTCCTAAGTAAAGAGAACAATTATGTTCGACCCCCCAAATCTAATAATAATGATCTCTCCCCAAATCGAACCCACACATATGATATTCAGTATGAGTTTCTACCAAATTTTTACCAGTTCGCATATACCCGAACAGCAATTTGATGGAACAGAGATTTGAACCCCTAACCTTCTACCCATAATATCTTGTGGTGGCCAGGTTGTTTTTCTTTTATTTGGTAAATTGGAAAGGGGGACAAGACAATAGATATCCCAAAACCAAAAGAGCAATGATCTTTCCCATTTCTTTCCAAAACCCAATCAATCCCATGGAATTTGCTTGCCCTTTTTGCATTCTTTTTAGAGATTGTAATAAACTTTTTTTGGTATATGACAAAATTAAAATAAGACAGCTTTAAGTATAGGTATATGTAGTTCACAATCACAGGCAAATGATTGCGAGAAGAAAAGTGGTGTTGCCACATATGTCCCCCACAATTAATCCATTATCATTTACACAATCCAATAAACCAATACCCTGTCTTCACCACCAATTACCCCACCATCACCCTCGCTTTTAACCCCAAAATTAGGGGTGGCAATTCGACTATTAAGTCAGGTATGTATTTGGTTTTAGGTTGATTTTGGGTTATGCTTAAAATACATCAAAAATAATTAAAATATATAATAGGTAACATCATGTCTAGGAATGGCAATGAGACGAATAGACGTGGGTACCAACCGCCCAGACCCTAATAGGAAGGGTATGGTTAGTTTTTTTGGATTTGGGATGGGTATGAGATAAGAAATTATTACCTATTTATAGATTTGTTAGGGTATGGTTTTACCCTTGGATACCCACCACTACCCGAACCCCTTAGTAACTTCCATTTATTTTTTTCATCCGACAATATACGTTTCATCATAGAAACCCAACATAAATTTTTATTTTGTATAAAAAAGTTATAAAATTGTTATTTATTTTGTAGGGATGGCAAAATCCCGCTGGGAACCATCCCCGTTGGTACCCGAATAAATTGGGACGGGAATCCCCGACACTGGGGATGGGAGCAGGATGGAGATTCCCAGCTTTCTGAAACCGGGGATGGGACGGGGGATGGTATTTATATCCCCGTCCCCGTCCCCGCCCCGATTAGATGAAACAGGATTCCCCGTCCCCCCCCCGAGATATGTATATATATATATATATGCATATATATTATTAATATTAATTATGTTTATATTTTTATTCTATTAAATTATAAAATTAAACCCTAAAAATTATGTGTTTTATACTATAATGATTTTTAATTTTTAAAATTACAAAATTTTGTATTTCAAAATTGTATTTAACTCAATTTATTAAAGTATTTTATATTGTGGAGTTATTATAAGATTAGCTAGTGATTCATGATATTTTATCTATTTTAATTATTAACTATTTTAAGTAAAAATATATATTTTTTTATTAAAAATACAAAACGGGGACCCCGAATCCCACATGGGACCCCGCCTCCCCGAATGGGGAATCCCCATCCCCGCACCAAATGCCCAAAACGGAGAATGGTGCGGGGATGGTATTTGAAATGGGATTCGGGATCGGGGATGGTATGTCCCATACCACCCCGTCCCCCCACCCATTGTCATCCCTATTATTTTGAATCTTTGATCATATCAACTATGTTTTATCTTTTGTCAAGTTTGATAAAACTACATGTCCGATGATATAGTTTTATAAATTAAATGATTTACTAGTGTTGATTATGTAGTTTTAAGGAAAATATTGGTTGCATTTATATTTATGTGATGTTTTTTATTTAGTTGAAGAATGATGATAGTCTCAACGACTTGCAAAATTAAAATGGTTCATTGTTATATTTTTTAAGAATCTAACATATTAGATATTTTCATAAATAATAATTAGTTTTTGGTAGAGTGTCCATTTAAATAGTTATTTAAATATATATATATAATTATAAGTTTTATATAAATAAATGGGTTTTAGGCGGATACGGGTAGTACGCGGGTATCGACAAACGAATTTGGGATGGGTACGGGTAATAGATCTAGTTTCTTAATCGGGTTTGGGACGGGTACGGGTAGTATAAAAATTATAGGGTTCGGGTATGGATAACCTTAAATGGATGGGTACCCTACACATTGTCATCCCTAATCATATCAAATTCGTGTCGATCGTGTTCGTGTTCGGTTTTCGTATTCGCTTTTCCGGTGGGATTATTGTATTGTGTCGGGAATTGTCACCCCTACCTAAACCCCACTTCTCACATATGAAATTAAATGGTTAAAATTTGATATGGCTATACCTACTTCATTCATCTTTTATCTTATGGCCAATTTACACTTGCTTTGATTGGAGATTGAAAATCATATGATTATTGTGATGTGATCAAATAAATATGAAATACCCAAAAGACATTCGTATGTAAATACTTTTATTTTAAGACTTGATATGAATATGCTTGCACCGTCAAGAAACTAACAATTTATTTGGATTCATGTTTAAAGAAGGTGGACGGTCATATAATTAATGTGATTGGGATGTGATCAGATAAATATGAAATAAATTATTTTGCTTGATTACGACAATGTAATTTGTTCAAAATATAACTTTTTCAGATAACGAATTTAAAAGTTATTGGCTATAATTAGGAAGATAGTGACAAACACATGATAAAACCCACTCATGAATTTGTTGACCTAAACGCCTTTCTATTACCTTTTATGTCTTTTAAAAAAAAATCTACCTTTTATGGAATAGGCCTTTTGTTTTTTTGTCAAAAGTCAGAGTAAATTGCACAAATTACACTTTCAGATGTCTGGGACAAAATATCAAAGTGGCCTTCTTCTGGCTAGATTAATGATAATTGGCATGAGGCCACTTACATAGGTCATAACCAAAGGGGAAAGTTGAAATAATGGTAAACCAGTTTATATTAGGTCACTGAAAACATTCAACACTATTGATATTATGTTACTTAATTTCATTTATCTTTCATTAATTTAATAAATAATTCATATGATATAGTGGTAATTTTAAGACCTTTTTTTTAGTATAATGAAGATAGTAGTGGAAGGGCACAAGCACACATATGAGATTAAGCACGGGTTAATCGCTCTAACAACCCAAACTTCTACTATCTACTGAAGCAGAAAGTTACTTCACATAATGCTAAAGACTAAAGAATGGGTAATTGCTATAGAGGAGCAGATGAGCTCGATGGCTAAGAACCAAGTCTGAGAGCTAATTGATCTTCCACCTGAATGCAAGACCATTGAGTACAAATGGGTTCTAAAAGTGAAACACAAGGTAGATGGGTAGGTCGATTGACGAATATAAGACTCGACTTGTGGCAAAGAGCTATACTCAAAGTGAGGATGTAGACTATAGAGAGACATTCTCCCCAATTGTGAAGTTTACCTCAATTCATCTCATTTTAGCTATTGTCGTCCACCTTGATCTAAAATTATTTCAGATGGATGTAAAGACAACATTTCTCGATGGAGAACTGGATTAAGAGATCTTTAATTATGGATCAATCTAAAGGGTTTCAATTAAGGGGCAAGAGCGCAAAGTATACCGATCGCTTAAAGCATTTCATTTATGAACTGAAACAATCATCTAGACAATGTTACCATTAATTTCATCGACCTATCACCTTGATAGGATTCATGATGGTCGAAGAAGAGGTATGGACAAATTTATTGGGTGCTCTAGTAGTATTTACATCAAGCAGAGAGAAATAGAATAATGTATATTCAAGTGCAATTCAAGGAAGACTTGTTACTTGTAGACGAGCTATTCATAAGATCGATCAAAGGTTAACAAACAAGTGAATTGGTGAATTCTTCCACTAATAAAAGGTATCATTAATTCCTAATTACGTGATTATGTGCAAATACATGTGCAAAGATGCTTACAATAGCCAAACCTCCTATGCATGAGATGGGTTGTTTCTTTTTTTTTCTTTTTCTTTTCCAATAAGAGTCTTTATTATTGGATTCGAATCATGTTGTACATGAACATGTAATATATAATTTTATTGGGAAGCATAGGCAGATTTATATTTCCCACAACCGGGTACGTGCTCCCATAATTTTTTTTTCTTTAATTTTATTACTGATTGTTATTTATATCATACTAAAGTGTTGTAATTTATAAATTAAAGCCAAAATTATGATGCATTCAAACAAATCGTAATTTATAAAGCACTAATAATATTATACGTTATAAAAATATAAATTGTAAAAGTGTGACATAACATTATTATTAATAAAAAGTGTTAATAGCAATGGCTTAATTACAAAATGAGAACACTAACTATACCCCAGTGACAAAGAAGGACACTAAGTTTGCGACAATAACTTTAAAATTTTGGCAAATTAGTCTAATTGCTCATGTCACATAAAATAAGTATAAACCTTATTTTAAAAATTCACAAATAAATCTATTTTAAAAAAAAATTATAAATTAACAAGTTGAGTCTAAATATATGAAAATAAATTTGATAATTATTTTAAGTATATAAATTAACAATTAAAATGTAAATATACGAAAAAAGCTAGAAAATATGAAAAATAAATATTTAATAAGTCAAAAATAACTACATGACTTTTGAAAATGTGAAACGTGATTTAGAAAATTGTTTAATATATACAAAAATACATAATAAATTATGAAATTATTTGAATAAATCCAAATAAATATTATTTATTAAATCTAAAATTTATTTAAAAATTTAAACATTAGTTAAAATAATATAAAATTAAAAATTAAAATTAGAATGCTTAAATAAATCTGAAAATTATAATTGAATCAAAAATTTATTTTAGTTACATATAAAAAAATATATTTTTTAATTCTTTAAGTATTTTTCTAATATTAGTTTGTAATTTGAGTTACTTTAAATAATGTTAACATTTTTAAACAAGTTTTAGATTTACTAAATAATATTTAGATTTTATATTGATAGTTCTTGGGTTTATTCAAATAATTTCAAGATTTATTTGGTACTTTTTTGATATATTAAATAACTTTTAAATCTTATTTCACATTTTTAGATTTTATTTAGTTATTTTAAGATTTATTAAATAATTTTTAAAATTTTAGTTTTTGTATTTTCCAATTTTGTTTTCATATATTTATATTTTAATAATCACATTTCTTTTTATATATTTAGACTCTATTTGTTAATTTGTAAATTTCTAAATTGGTTTTAAGATTTTCAGTTTTTTTTTGTAAATTTTTAAAATAATTTTAGACTTGTCTTATGTGACACAAACAATTATTTTAGCACATAAGCACTTAATTTGGGCAATTCAGGCTCAACATTGAGGTTTGGGTGGCAATTAGCCCGAATTGGGTAATTCAAGCTCAATTTGTCCTCAATCCATCAAAAGTTTAAAGTTATTGTCCTAAGTCACAAACTTAGTGCCATTTGCCACTGGGGTATAGTTAGTGTCATCATTTTGTAATTAAGCCTAATAGCATTATAGAACATTATTAGTCGTATTTAAACTTTTAAAAGCTATATATATATATATATATATTAACTAGATTGAGAAAAACAAAGTGTGCCTCTATTAATTTATTTTGATGTAGTTCATAATTATATTTATTTTTGTGTTCACTTGTAAAATATTTCTGGATTCATCCTTGTTGGGACTCGTACATGGCCTAATTTGGTATCGGAGTTTATTTGCAGCTTGCTCGTTTACAAATCAATTTAAGTTTTTCTCAATACTATTTCCTTGTTTCTTCCAATATTACTTCATCTTTTTCCTATTTGCTCTACATTTCCCAATAATGTTGCATTTGGATTGAAAGTTTTGGATTTGGGAGGAAGATTTGGGGTATGTTTGTTTAGTGATTGGGGTGATTGCGAGAAGTTGATTGGGAGAAGGTATTTCGGGGAAAAATTTTGAGAAGAAAAGTAATGTTTGGTTAGTGATTGGGGAGACAGCTTTCTCTTCGTAGATGTCATTCATGTTTGTTTAGTGATGTCACATCAATATATTTATATAGTTATTTGTATTATTTTTGTAGTAAAAATATATTTAATTTATGATTATGTAATGATTAACATTTTTATATTGATATTGTAATGATTGGAAGATTGGAATATGTTGTCATGTATATTATAGTTTTAATACTAATTGGAAATGGTTTTTTTTAATTGTAGTATATATTTGTAACAATTGGACTAATTCATTGAAATTGTAATAATATATTGTATAAAAAGTTATATATTAATTGTTACCTTTTCTATTCTATATCCACATATTTTAAAATAAATAACGAACATATTTAATTAAAAGAGTTGTTAAGGTGCCATTAACATGGCTAGGAATGATATCATATTGCTAAAGATGAAAGAAATAATTAAACATAAAATTATACAACATCGTCTTACATGAGGCATAATATAATACATTAGTATATTTTAATTTGAGGTCCCAATCATTCAATCTAGAGAAAATGAATATTACGTTACATAAAGTACTGACATTAGGTTCAAAAAAATCCAAGCTTGTTTTGCAATAATATAATAGCTTATTTCTCATTCATGCCTTTGTTGATGATTTTGCCACATGGCATTGCCAATCTCATCTCTAAATAAAGCTTGTGTTCGAATTTACTGCTGACTAGATGTCCACGATGATAAAATGTATCGGCCTGGATCAATCTTCTCGGTGGCGCATTGAAGTACTCGTCATCCCTACTAAATTTTCTTATGAAGTTATGAAGCACGCAACAAGCAATGACCAATTGCACTGACGGTTATACTCGCATAGCTTGGCATTCCCCAAGCCAAAATTGGAAATATTTTCTTCGAAATGCCGAAACAACGCTCAATTGCATTCCTTAATCGTGAATGAGCATAATTAAATAGTTCTTGTGGTTCTCGTGGTTGTCTAGTACCACCATTGAACTCTTTCAAGTGGTACCTTTCAGTTTATATGGAGCAAGAAAACACATGTAGTTTGAAAATCCAAAGATCAACGAGATAGTATTTTCCCGTAAAAATCCCAAAATATATATAACCATCAAATATCATTAATTATCATTTTCAAATATATTACAACAATAAATGAGGTGAAACATAAGAAACAAAAACCTTCTCGGAGGAAATGTTTCAAGTGAGTGTTGAAAGCGCTCCATGCTATCTCTTTGTCTAAAATGCATTCCAACAGATTCGCATGAACAAAGCTAACTCCTCTATGATCGACACTCTTGAGTTTGTAGATTGGGTTAAAAGACCTCTACTCGTCAACATATCAACTAGTGCCATAAAGGTATCCTCATTCATTCGAAAGTTATCAAAGAAACGACCCAAATGACCATTCATTATCTCACTTACCCAATCCCCCCCTTCTTGCAACCGATGTGTTTCTTGGTATCTTTTGCCTAAATAAGTTAGGGATGATAACTTGGGACACGAACATGAAGTCATCTTCACCATCGATATTTCAACTCCCGATGAGGAATCGCTACCAACCTCCATTTCATTAATGGGGTTCACATTTTGCGATCGTAAGACATAATTTTGCAACTAATTACAAAGATTTCAAATCAGTATAAAGTCATTCAAAACCGTAAATATGATAATAAAGTACAACTCGTGGTACGCAATACATTAATAATTAAACCGATATATATTGTTCATTCGACATTAAAGAAACACTTCATACAATAAAGCTAAAAATAGTTCAAATTACTACAACAACCAATAAAAACACAATCCTAATAATATAAGAAAAATATTCAAACATAGGGTCACAAAGCTAAAGAAGTAGAGAAACATGTCGACATGCAATTACATTATAGATCAATCAGGGATGACCTAAGGATTCTACCCAACTTCTCCTCTCTCGTTGATTAAGCTCTAAAAAAAAGGCACGTGTTGGTGTATCAGATTTAAGCTCCTTGATGGCTTTGTTGAATAAGGATTCAGGAAGGTCTTCCATAGCACGTAAAGATGCTACACACTTTTGAACAACTTCTATAACAGGAGGCCCTAGGCTGGCAGTTTTGGCATCCAAAAAAGCATCCCACTTTTGCAAGGAAGATATCAAAACAGCATCCTTATCAGTTAAATTCTTTGTTTTTTTCCTCCTACTAGACGATGTACTATATTCATGTGGTTCATTTCTACTAGAAGTTGTCGAGAATCTGTTGGGACCTTGACTATTGAGTGGTGTGTAAGACTCCTCCTCACCCCACTCTCGAGATCTTGTTCGGCTGTCACTATTTTGTCCTAAAGGATCAACTTGTCCTTCTTCATCTGACTCAACTGGTGGTTGCATTGAAGACCTGGCCATTGACCCGGTAGCCACATTACTTGCAAACATATCTGTGCAATAATTGTAATGTGGTAGACCCCTCTCTATTGTTGCAGCATTATCAGGGTGCTCCTACAAAGTAGTGTTGAAGAATTATTGTGTTATTAAGAGGACTAAAATAGGTAGTTGTGGCTGATTTTTATAAATATAAAATAGCTTCAAATTAAAAATATTTTGAAATAGTATTATTACCTTCATTATAGCTGCGATACGCTCATTATCCCCAGTTATTGTATTTTTGTCTGGGTCCCACCCAAGACATATGATGAGAATGTACTCGTAAGTAATTGCCCCTGAAGAAATTCATCATGCATAAATTCTATGAGGAGTCTTTCATTTTGTATAGGCCATCTCGCATTCTCTGACAATGATTTAGGTTCTTTTGGTACACCCTTAGGCATCTAAAAATTCAGATTACGTTAAACATAATCAATTAATTAAATTAAGATTGTTCTTAGAAAATATAGAATATAAAAAAGTGGGTTATATACATTAAGAAAATACAACTATTTCCTAAACTGGATTATATACATTAATAAAATATAAGTATAATCACCATATATTTTTCTATTCCAGAATAAAAGTCAGATATAAGAAATAGTTTTTTTACATTCATTTAATTAAAAAGTGACTCATACAATTAAAAATTGGCTTACATTTATTATGTGTTCATATGGCATACAACTTTCCTCTAATTAATTTCACATAAGACATGTCCATATTGTATCTTTCACACAATAAAAATTGTCCTGAAGAAGGGAAAAAAGAGAATTACCACTACAAAATAACAAGTATTTTGTTGTCATGTTAAACAGGTTGATATTAAGTATTATCATGAATATTTGAGAAGTCAAACATCCAAAGGTAACCCACTCATGCATTTTCATTTCCTTGCCTCATCTTGGAAAAGAGACAGAGGGAAACAACACAAAGATGCAAAAAAATATAAATTCATCTCTAAATATGTATAATTCTGAAAGTTATCAAGGCGTAGAAGTTGAAGAGTAGTTAAGCTTAAATTTGTTTTCTTAATCAGTAGAGATTGTATTAGTCTTAAGTATACTAAGTTATGTTTATGAACTTTTTTTTTTAATTATTATAGGCCTTTTATTCTTGCTAGGTAAAAATGTAGAATATGTGGATATTGTTTCTATCAATAACAGTGGCTAGTGAAGAATGAGATACTTCAAAACAACAACAAAATATATTTTCTTACATTCATACTTGACAAATATAATCAGGTATCATTTTCCTATGGCAAAAAGTTTGAAATTTGTCAACTGATCTAACTACTCTAGTTTGGCTATTTGTTTTTATTTTATTTTAGATTGAAGTAATTGTGTTGAAATTCGTTACCTCTATTTCTATCTAAAGGACAATGATGAGTAATACCACAAAAATTAGCTTAAGCAAAGCTTCAAGCATAACACACCTAACAGCAAAAAAGTGAGTCATGTTATAAAATTCCATCATATATCCCAACTAAAATCATATAGCATAATAAGAATTCTATATGAAAAAAGAAAAATTAAACCCAAAGCACATCCAGAATTTCAATACCAATCACATTTCAATTTCCAAACAAAATTTTCACCAAATACGCACTAGGCCCAAAATTTGCAAGACAAAATGCCATAACTCATGAGCAAACAAAAAATGGTAAAAAAAAAACAACAGCAGCCACTACTTTCTAGACCCCCTCAATACCCACCACCCTTAATTTACCTTCCAATTGAATTTCTGGTTGAACAAAACGGGGACGTCGTTGCTGTCGGCAGAACTACCGGACGAAGACGCCGGGATGCACCTGCGGGCAGAATGAGGGACTAGGGCTTTGCAAGGAGTGGTAGGAGCAATTGTTTTAGGGGAATTGGGCATATTCATATGTTAAAAAAAATCAAATGAAGCATAAATAATTGAGATCTGAAAATTGATAAAGCACCATTGAAATATTCAACTACAATATTAATGAGATTGGAAATTGTCAGATATAGGCCTGAAATATAGGTCTGTAAAGTCTAGTGGAAAAGAAAGAGAGAGAGAAATAGTTTGGGAAAAATATTTCTGCCAGAAGAGATAAGATGTCTGCCAATCACCCCTCAAACAAACGCGGTTCTCTTTCGCGAGTTGGAAACGCGTTCTCCAAATGACATCCAAACATACCCTTGGAGAAAAATTTCAAATGACTTTATATATAATCTATTTAAATTGACCAATAACGACTCAAAAAGTAGCTCAAAAATAGGAGGCTAAGAATTTGAAATCTGTTGTATCCAAACAAGTTCAATGAATTTATTTTTATGAATTTAAAATCCTCAAATTCATCCATCCAAATGAAGCCTAACATTATTTTGCTATAATTCAACCAATGAATGGTGAGGAAAAGAGAGTACAAAAGTTAAATACAGGCCAACAAATTCATTGACAATCATAGTAAGTTCTTGGGCAGCATTATGCAGAAAAAGAAGACCATCCATGGTGGGATTGGAGAATAATTTCAACCACCTGTTTATCTTAGTGGAATAAATTGATTTTTTGGGAGCTCCTTTTGTAATTGCAACTTCAGAATTTGGATTAGGGCAAAATTTCTCTATGACTAAATAGTGTCCTCAATATATCCTTTCTAGTTTTCCTTCACAATTTGCAATTGCTTCAACTAGCTAAATTTTGTCCACTACGAAAACAAACACCAAGACCATTCATGTTATTTGACCAAAATCGTCCCTTTTTTTAATGTGATTATACGAAACAAGCAACATGTAAAGTTTTTTTACGCCAAATCCAACAAGCGAGCATAATGGACTCAATGTCACACTGCCGCAATTTAGCATCCCACATAAGGATGACAATGGGGCGGGTCAAAATCCTAAACGGGTCCCTTGAGCAGTTTTGGTTCAAATATACAAAACCTCGCCTTTGCCCAGACGGGTCCTGATCCAATAGACCCGTCCCCGCATATTAATTTTATTATATTTTTAAATATGTATTGAAATATTGTTGCATTATTTACTTTTAGATTTGAGTGTTGTATTAATTTTGATTTACTAATATAACATCTTGTAATATTCTACTTTGAATATTTATTTTGAGTATTAATTGAGTACTATTGCAAGATTCTAATAGTATTTTTTTAAAGAAAGAATCTTAATAGTAGCTAAATAGTTGTAAAAAATAGTTATAATAAGTTGCATAATTTTACATTTTTTTTGAACTATTGGCATTGAATTGCTTTTCAAAATTTGGCCACAAATACAAAAAAGATAAATTATTGCAATTAAAAACAATATTGCTAGACCCGCCCGGCAGGTTTTGAGGCGGGGCCCGGGTCTTAATTTTTCTTGGCGGGGCGGCTCTCGGGTTTGGCCAAACCCGCCCCGTTGCCATCCCTAATTCCCACAAGAAGCCGTTGGTTTCAAGTGGGATTCAAACTCCTACATTACCGTTGAAAGCAAGACAATAATGTTGATTGACCAACCAGTTAGTGTCTGATATGTAGCCACTAGATTGAGACGAAAACCTACCACATGCATAAAGATTCAAAATTGAGCAATAGCTCAAATGGGGGAAGTTCTTATATCTTGAATACTAAAAGCATTAGGTGCAAAACAGACGACAAATTGAGGTATAGCGCCTGGGCGGCATCTGGGAGGGGTTTGGTGAGAAATAGATAGAATTATGGTGGATCTAATCGGAAGAAAAGCGTAGGCAATCATGGAGAGGCTAACGCCTAGACAGGACTAGACGGGGATTTGTAGAACAATGCTGAATTGAGAAAGACTTTTCAAAATTCGATCAAATTGAGAATCTCGTCATCTTCATATCTTCACAGCCCTTTTTGGCCACCATCCATTGCCTCACCTCAGCCTTCTAATCAAACAATATTATCACTAACCACTTGCATGCTACCATCACAAGTATTTTGGATTCAACGCATTATGACGGGTCCAAATAATTTTTGGCAAGCCAAAATCTCCACTTGCTTGCTCGTTTTGCACTTGAATTTCACTTTTTGGGCTACTTAATTCATCCATATTTTTTCTAATTTGATCATCATTCGGTGGGGCAAGAATATTGAAAACTTGATTGAAGATATACAAGATCATCTCCACATTTGTCGAAGTTCAACTTTGCAAATAGTTAATTTTAATTCTTCAGTTAAAAATATAAAATCCCACAAGTCTATAAATTATTTCCCAATCCTTTATTTAAATTGTAATCCGTCAGTTGCCATATCAAACCATCAAGTTTTATCATCACTACTCAAAATCATCATGATAAACATGACCAATTATATTTAATTAAGAGGGTGTTTGGCTAAACTTATTTAAAACATCTTATAAACTCTTACATTTGATAAGTTTGTTTTAGGAGTTTATAAGACGTTAGATCTTATTTTAAAAATAAGTTGTCGAGTGTTTGGATAAAATAAGATAGTTGAGCTTATAAGATGTTTTTATATCTTATAAAATTATTAAGTATACTTTTGTCTTTTGAATGTTTAAAATAAAGAGCTTATAAGCTCTTTTAAAAAAAGTTGGGGTGAAGGTACTTTTTCTTTAGGAGCTTATAAGCTCTCTGACAGCTTTTTTTTAGAGCTTATAAGCTCTTCTGGAAAAAAATTACCAAACACATTTCAAGAGCTTATAAGCTCTTAAACATCTTATAAGTCGTTTTAAGAGCTTATAAGCTCACCAAACACCCTCTAGTATATTACTATTCTCAAACTATATCTTATATATTGAACCTACCACTTACAAATTATTCTAAATAATTATTATGTTTTTATTAAATTGCAAAATGAGGTTTGTAATTGCAGGAGTTTGATCCGAGATACTTATATTCTTTTACATATAGATAAACTCGACCCACTAATTAAATGGTTAATATAGATTCAAGTCTTCAACCACCAATAAAACATTCTAATAAATTCTTAATGCAAAATTAAATGATCAAAGTGAACCTCAATATTATCATTTCATAATTATTATACATTAGTTATGAAAATAATACCATCAAGGATATGCAAATAAGTATGATTTGCTTTGTCTCATTTGTTCATAGGCAAAACAAAACCCCCATAAAATACACTTAACCAAACAAATTCTTATTTTGAAGCCTGTGAATTTTATGTCTCAATTTAATTATCCAAACAGATTCACACTTTTCACATAAAAATCAATAGTTTATAGAATATCAATAAAATATTGAAAATGAGAATTCTACCAAATGAGGCCATACAATTCTAAAGATAAAGATTAAAGAGAATAGAACTTTTGGGCACTCTTTATATTCATTTGAGAAAAAAAAATAGAAAAACTAAAAGTGATTCATTCGGCTAAGTCACTAGAATCTTATGCCATGTTTGAGATAAGCTAATTGTGATTAGTAATTTAGTTATGTGGATGATATTGATTAGCATTCTCACAAAGTAATAATTAATTGAATTGATGTGACTGGCAAACATGAGAGGACCCATAAATCCACATTGTTTAGCAAGGACTAATAATCCCATTGGCTCATTCTAAAGATATTGACTAGGCAAAGAGACAAAAAGGATTCAATATGGGTGGAGAAATTTTGGCAAGGAAATTCACCTATTGGGCTAATGGCACATGCATTATTTTGTCCTCTTCTTTTTTGTTTGACAATATCAAATCATCTTATCGAGGGGCCCTTTGCCATTTTTGGAATGGTTTCCTATCTGGTTGAGTTCATAAGTATTAAAAAAAATGTCCTGTAAAACTGTTCACTAGTTTAAAATTATTGTAAAACATTGATAAAATACAAAAACATAGGAATATCAATTCGAGTTGTGTTTATATTTGCTTGTCGTGTTGAGACACGATAATTACATAAATTTGGCCAACCCGAACATGACCCGTTTAGTTATTCGAGTCAGATGGGTCAACTCGAACACGACCTGTTTAACACGGGTAATCCAAACACGACCTGTTTAACACAGGTAATCCAAACATGACCTGCTTAATACATGGGTAACTTAACACGATCCAAAATGACCTGTATATTTTTCAACTTTGAATAAACAATCTATTTATTATGATAAAATGGAAATTTTGGGTTATTTATATATAGAATATTAAAAAATATTAAAAACAATGCTGAATTTTTTTCTTCAAACGAGTTCAGTGGGTCATTTCAGATCAACCCAAAATTGACTCATTTATTATTCGGGTTAATTGGGTTTGATACGATTATGACTCGAATAATAAATGGGTCGGCCCGAACCTATTTATGTAGTATTAGGTTCGGATAGTGTTTTCGTGTCAGGTTGAAGATTGACACCCTAGCTTAAACTTGACTATGTGCAACATTTACCCCCTAAACTTGCAAATATACCCCTAAATCTAATTTGAATTCAATGTTTTGTCCAAAATGTCCTAAATACTATGAAGCAACGGTATGATACGACACAAGTACGTACAAGAATATGATATGTTTTGATATTTAGTTTTTTGGAGTACACATATTTTGAAATTTTAAATATACATGTACGATATTTATGTAAATATATTTATTATGTTATTGTAAATATAGACGTACTAAGTACAATGTTTTAAATACACAATCTAACGTTTCATCCATTCTTCATAAATATTCAAACTTAAAATGTAATAAATATCAAAGCTATTGAAATTGTAAAAGGATTCAATATTAAAATTTCAAATAACACCAAAAAATTAAACAAAGTCACTATCACTTACAATCAATAATAGGAACTATATTAATCTCATCTCCGCCATTGCTATCATAAGTAAAAAGTATTGGAAATAAAGTTGCTTTGGTCCAAAGTACATTGTGTTTGAAAAATATTTATTAAAGTTAAAAGTAAAGTAAGAGTCCAGTAATTATCCAAAATATTATTTGAAGGAAGTTTGTAGGAATTTCTAGTGAGCTATATATTTGGGGAATTTTTTTAGTACCCACTATAGATAGTGAGTACTTTTTTATACCCACCTAGATAATAAAATTCTTTACTACCCAAATTGGCCAAATTACCCTTCCTTAAAGTTGGTGGTTTTTGAATTTTAAAATTGAAGTCATCATTATACACATTAAACCGTAGACCGTATAATAACCGTATACAACACACACACTCCAAGACAACAAACAAATAGCAAAAGGTAAAGAAAACAAGGAAAAACTAGAGAGAAAAATCCTATCGTGCCCTAATCGTGCAAAGAAGAAAAAAGTGGAGAAATCAATGGCTTGAGAAATATATATTAAATATGAAGTTTTGGGAAATATGAATTTTAGTTGATAATTTTCGAATATATGTAGAAAATGCTTGAGAATGTGAAATATTTGAGTTTATTTGTTAGAATGTTCGAAATAGATGAAGTTTTTGGTTGTGTTTTGGTTTAGAATGTTTGAAAATGGAGTATTTCGGGTTTATTTAGGGCACGATAAGACGAGGAAGACGAAGCGGCACGATATGATAAATATATCGCGCCGGGGGGGTTTAAATTTGGCACGATATCGTGCCGGGGGGTTTAAATTTGGCACGATATCGTGCAGGGGTTTAAGTTGACCCGATATCGTGCCGGGTTTATTTTTGGGCAAGATATCGTGCCGTGTTTCAAAATGGCACGATATCGTGCCGTAGTTTCAATTACATGCTGTTTTTTCCATTTTTCATTGCGTATATCGTGCCATGTATTTTGCTGCTATATGGTGTGGAACGATATTGTATAAATCGTGTTGCATTTCGTGCCTAGATATCCATATCGTGTTACATGTTGTTTTTTCCATAATTATTGTTATTGTTTTCTTTCAGTTTTTCACTACATTTCTTCAATATTTCAATAATTCATCTTACTAAATTGCAATTTTTAATATTGTTGTAGGTCGGTCCACAAAGTGGTTGAGACCCTCATATCATCGAGAGAGGGCCCACATTGGGGATACGTTCGATCGAATATTATTCGGACCATCGAGAGATGAGTTGGGGAGATCGGTGGTGATTTATATAGTCGGTTTTAGACAATCGGCTTTCGGATATTTTATGGATTTTGGGTATGACGAGCTGGCCGCTTGTAATGCGGCACCGCATGCATTAGTTGCGATGGAGGTGCGTGTGCTGACGCTCCAGACCGGAGTGTTGTTTCCACGCTCGGAGAGCAGATCGATCGTGAATTTGTCGGGCCATTTTGTCGTGTGCGATCGGATCTACGTAGAGCCAAAGTACATATGTACAACTCGCACGTGCCCGATACACATGATAGTTTTGCCAATCGGGCGTCTTGCCGACACACGCCCCTCCGTCGTATGCTCACATGTGTACTCATTCGTCCAAGCACTACACCGCCTTAGGTAAGGAGCCTGTCCGCCGCGAGTGGGAACTTGTCCATGCGCAAATTAAAGATTGTTTTTCGCAGAATCCACCCCACCGGTTGTGGTGTATTTGCCATACATTCCATCATTAGTTGTATCACACGTAAGATTAATAGGAAGTATGTGGAGCAATCGATTCCAGAGATAAGGAAGAATATGGCACAACAAGTTTACCAAGATAATACTCGATAGTAGTATTTGGGAGTTGTAGTACATATTGTTGTATATCTTCTAAATATTTTGAGTTATTGAAATTAAATATTCATTTTGTTTAAAAACAAGAATTTTTAAATTAAAAGAGTTACAACTAGCAGATAAGAAATCAACAAAAACAGAACAACAAAAAACTACAATTGGGCATAATATATCGTGCCACTTATATAATAGGGCACGATATATCGCGCTTATATAGTTGGCACGATATATATATCGTGCAAACATAGGGCACGATATTACGTACCAACTATATAGGGCATGATATATCGTACAACCATATAAGTCACGATATATCATGCCCTATATTTGGCACGATATCGCGCCCTATATAGTTGGCACGTAATATCGCGCCCTATGTTTTGCACGATATATCGTGCCATATATCACACTATAAAGGGCACTATCGACATGATTAACACATTTTAGACTATGAGTTTCACTCTTAGTGTGTTTTTCTAGAAAATAGTGTTACATTTGAAATAAACTTTTGCCTAATTTTCATCATCCGGACGCCTCGGACATTTTCTACGGTATGATCATCCGCTCGCATATTCCACATTTCTTCTTACTACGCACTTGTCTCGAAGGACCCATTGTGTCACTGAGGCACTTTCGTGCTCATCGAGCGGCAATGACATAGTGCATTTGACGAATTGTGGCCAAAGACTCCCACACCTTGAACAAATTTGACTCTTACGTGAACGATTACTTGATGATTCAACAAATGAATGAACTCTACTTTGTCTAGACGACCGCTTGTCTCGGGTTATTTGGAGGGTTGCATACTAAGTCTCGCACCTCTTGTGGTAGAACCCATTCACTCGGATCGAACTGGTAAAACTTCACCCGCCCACATTTTTTGAAGATTTTCATTTTTATAATAATGGGCAAAGAAATGAATAGATATTGAGGTTCGCTTTCCGCACAAATAAACAAATAATTATTTGAAAATATTGAACGAATTATGTGAAAATATTGATACAAATTTTAAATTTCTTTATACCTAATTGCTGCAGATGCATGGGCGCAAGGCATCAATTCATATTCAAATTCTCGACAAATGACGTTCTTTGGTATAAGTCAACCAAATAAGTCTTTGTTCCATCTTTCACCTTGTACTTCACATTACTAAGACATTGACATCCATTCTACGACCTATCTCAACTCGCATCATTTAATCTTTTGGTTGCTTCAAGTGTTAGCTCTTGATCTTTTCATTAGCAAAGCAGTGTGTCGCTCATAAAATCACTTTTCAATAATAGTCCGAGCACACTCAAGCCACGAACAAACAGGTAACTTTCTCGCCCATAATAACCAACTATTGAAGCTCTCACCGAGTTTGATGTCATGAACCCATAACGCCGACAGACACTTAACTCAAGACCATCCGTCTTCCCCGCACGCTTCTAACTTCTTAAACGCACCCGTCTCACTAGCAACTTTTATGTTTTCAAAATACTTATCATAATCTTCACGGCGGTATGAATATGCCGCATTCCTAAACATTGCTACTATATGTTGACCGTATTGAGCCAAATTACTCGCAAATGATAAGTGCAAAGCCCATGTGATGCTTCCGGGTATACTTTTTGCTTTTATGGCATTATCGATACTCTTGTCTTTGATCGAAATAATCGAGATCACGAGGGCAATTATAAGCATCTCTCAACCTGTCTCAAAACCATGTCCAGAATCGTTTTCAACATCCCCGATTCCAACATCAAGTAGGAAAATCTGTTCATTACCATCTTTTTGTTACTTGCCACAAACAATATTCCTCGGTATTTGCCTTTAAGGTGTGTTCCATCAATCACAATAATCGGCCGGGCATTGTTCTCGAATCCATGATTGATGCATGCAAAGCAAAAACACGATTTGAATCTATTAAAATTATCCGACTTCCATCTAAATACCGATCCGGGATTCGTTAAATTCAACATGTGTAAGTATGCCTAATTAGATTGAATGACTTGTTGCTATCTCCATATATCAACCCAAAGGCATGATGCTTTGCACTCAACGCAACATTATAACTCATTTTAAGCCCATGTCGCGATTCCAACTCCGCTATCATATCTCTTGCACGAGCGCAGAATGTTCCACTAGTAATCTAGATGCAAAATACGCACCTACTACTTTAGAATGCACCCGCTAGATGCATTGTCATTCAAATTTAACCCACATCCATGGTGCTTGTCAAAACTTCCCTACTCTCCAAATACCATCCTTTCCATATGCACGCATTCGAAAAGGGCATCGTTCATACTTGCATATTGCATGAAAATGAGTCTTATCCGAGCGTTCAACTCGATACTCGACTTGATTTTCAAGGTGACACATGCCTAGTGTGATATCCAATTCATTTGCTCATGTATGTTGCTCCTTTGCGCAATGTCCCACCAAATGCTTCCAACCTAGCAGGTTCCTCGGAAGAACTCAAACGTGCGAGAGTGTACCAGAATCACCCAACTTCGTCCTGTGGGCACTATTGTTTCGTCCCATATTGTCTCTATGGATATCCGGATGTAAGTTAGCACCTCGTACTTCATTTGCATCTTGGTTTTGGTTTTCTCGGGAATACTTCTCTCCGTCACGCCTCCACTCACAAAATTCCTCAAATTTAGCACGTTCTTTGGTCATTTTCAAATTGATTATTAGCTTCAACGCCGGTACCAACATCACCAAAATGGTAGTTCTCACCAAAATCATTTGGACCGTAGTTTGCACCATAATTAATTTCATTATTATCACAACCAACATCGGCATCGATATTATCACAATTAACATCAAGATTATCACAACCCATATCGATAATAGCCATCTTCATTGCTTGGCCTTATACTAGTCCCGCACAATTGATATTTGGAACATTAACTATAGGTGCTAGTGGACGCGGATGATCAATAATCGAACATTGTTCATATGCATAAAAGGTGCTCCACTAGGCCTTACCGCATGACTATATGGATTGATTTGCGGTACAATCGTATTGTTGAAAACCAAGAAGTTGCATGTAGTTGTAATTAGGCCCAATGATCGCTGACAAATCATTCGACTAGCCATTAGTTGCATAAAACTTCCACCAACACCTTGTTGACCTTCAACGTTCTCAACTCGATTATGCTCGGATCGACCTCCCAATACATTATGCGAACTAGTCTCACCCATCGTTTTTTCTTTTCGGTGTTACAAAAACAACTGGTAACTCGGTGTTCCCAAACGCAGCTTTCAATGTCATCATCGTTTTTCAACTTTAACTTCCCAAGTTTGTTTCCAGAAATATCTACAATAGCATGCATTATACAATCGTATACGCCCCTATCAACATCAACAACACCATAAACCTCCTCCAATATTTCACTATAATTCATTTTGCCCGGTTTAATATGTAAGTCCAAGTGGCTACGATAATCTAGCGGGGTGAATAGATTATCTCCATCTTTTCAATTTAGCCCTCTTTTTAAACTAAATGCTCAAACACAATAAAAAAGGTGCGGAATGTAAACAACACGCGTCGATTTATAGAGGTTCAACCCACCTAGGGCCTAATCCTCTACCAACCCAAGATATCCTGGATGTATTTCAAAAAGAAAAAGAATTTTATTGATTACCAACGGCACCTTGTGAAGATTACCACAATCTTCAACCTTGAAGAATACCAAATTCTTCAACACCTCAATAAGAAGATCACCACAATCTTCTTGCACCTATCACCTAGATCATCCAAGTGTGTTTTTACCACAAGAACACTCACAAGGATATCTTGTGTTGAATGATAACCAAAAATCAAGATTACAACTCAATAATGAATATTACAATTTGAGTGCAAAGTATAATCAAGAATAGCCTAGACCTCAAGGATGTGAAAGTGATAAGCTAGGCAAAATTTACAACAAGAATAATAACAATGAAGAGCAAATGTTTGCTTGAAGTGTATCTTGTTGTGTTGTATCTCAATTGTTGTATTGGTTGCTCCAAAACTTCCTCTATTTATAGGAGATGATTGATCAAGCATAGGCTCCTCTTGGGGATTGAAAATCTACTTAAAAATACAATTAAAATCAAGAATATAGTCATTAGAAATCAATCCCACATTTTAAGGAAATATGTCCGTTGTCAAACGGTCATATTTTTTTTCATTGCAGCAAAGATGCGGGCCGCATTTAAATAAAAGTTTGAAATGTAACACAAGAGAATTACACAGGCGACCGGCAAGGGGGTCTTCGATCGGTCGACCAATACCTTGACCGGTCCCCTTAATCATTTTTGCAAGGTTTAAGTTTCGTAAAGAGAGCCAAGCTTCAGTGTACGGCGACATGGGTGTCGACCGGCCGACGGCACCTGGCCGACCCCCGGGCGACGGCCGACCATGTCAATTTCACCTCGGTTCATTTCTGTTTCAAACGTACTTTTCTTGATGCGGGTTGCCCTATAGAGGCGACCTGGTCGACCTTGAGACAAAAATATTGTCCAATTTTTATCGAAAATGAAACTCAAGAAATACTCCGAAAATATGTTAAAAAATTTTTAAACCAATCGGGAGTATTTAGACAACATTTAGGAACCTTGTTTTGAAGTGAAAATTTATAAACATAAAATCATTAGAAGTGTTGTCCAATTTTATCTAAAGTAAAACTTGAAGAAATACTTGAAAACTATTAAAACCATTTTAAATCATTTAGAAGTATTTGGACAACAAAAACATTGTTTTGGTGTAAAAATAAAATCATCAAAATTAAGATAAAAACATATATCAAACATAATACGTACAAACTTCTTCTTCACCACTTTTATATTCTAAACCTTCCCAATGACCACCAAATCGAACAACAAGATAGCGAGAGTTCATCTACATACAAAGAAAAATATTGATAAATGCAAGAACACAAAAAAAGGGCTGTTTTGTCTATCACGATATATCGTGCCCATTTTTCGTTGAGGCACGATATTGTGCCTAATATATGACACGATATCGTGCATTGTGTTTCATAAATGCGAAAAATTTTTCCTTTCACAAAACACTTCACATATTTTGCAAATATATTGGTCTTGAACGATTTAAACAAGGTTAACTAATTAGGAGGAGAACATTACCTTGTTATTCGATTTTTGGTGCGATTTTGGTGATGAAAGCCCACAAAAATAACTTCTTGATATTTTGTGAAGAAGAAGAAGAGAGAGAAAAAAATGAAGAGCAAAAGAGAGAAGAGTGTTCACGTATGTTATGTATTGGGAGTATTTAATTTCAAGAGAGAGAAATACATATTAAAGGCTTGCATTTAAAGCCTCAAGGGTATTGTGGTAAAAGAACACCAAAAGTGAGTAGAAAACTATGTTTTTTATCCTACATGTCAAAAACTCTATCACCTATCCCAAATGGGTAATTTGCCCCATTTGCTCTATATATTTTGTAGTATAACTCTGAGGATGATATTGTACCCATCATATTTAGTCATTAGTTAAGGCGGTCTCCAAATATAAATAGGATTGATCTAGTCGTTTTTATAACAATCTCCGATTCATCAATCGATAAGCTTGCAACCTCGAGAATTACATCACTTGCACGGTTTTTTTTACGGGATTCGTGTGCAGGCAATATCTTTTTTTTTGGGACACGTTACAGGTATGTATCGTACGGGGTCATTATCCTTACAGACGTATCCATACTTAGCCTGAGTAAAATAAATTTAAATAGTTGTTAGTATATTTTGAATATTTATACCTCAATTTTAGTTTTAATTCATAATTGGCAATAAAATTATTTTTTTACATTTAAAAAAAGGGTAACTGATTATTTAATTAACAAATGTATAACAAAACTATAACAATAAATGAGTATAATAAATAAATAAAAATATGTAATTGTTCTTTTAATTTGTTGAATTCGAAATAAAGTACTAAATATTTAATTTAAACAAGTTTCAAACTCTTTTGGATAGAGATGAATATGTACATTATCGTATGCTTATATTATATATAAATATACATATATTAAATGGGACTGACAATTTATATATTTAGTATAATTATAATTGAAACATTTTACAATGAAAGAAGAAGAAATACTTTTTCTTTATTTTGTATTATTTAATCATCTTCAAAAATCTTTTAGATTTATCTTATTATATTATTTATTATTAAAATAAGATATAACATCTTATAAGTTTCAAAAGTATCTTGTATTACATAAGATATAATAAGATCTTCATGGGAGTACATGCAAATACTTGTAGCATAAAAGTGCAACTTTAAAAATGATAAAATGAAAGTGAAAGTGGAAAAGAAGCAAAGTAGATGGTGTTTGATGGGCTATAATTCGGATAAGTCCAATAGGCCAAATCCAAGTGAATTATTCGGATTATAAACAAAGAGATAAATAAATACCCAATATAATTAATTCATTGAGTATTCATTTGGGTAAATAATACCCAAACTAGGCCCATTAAGGCTCTAAAATCAGAAAGCCCATAATGACCCATTTATTTGCCTATAAATATGATTTATCCCCATTGTTGAAAGGTACGCAAGTCATTTTGCAATTACTAGCTCTTAAGTTTCTCGGATTTGCTCTATATTCGAATCGACTTGAGCGCTTGGTGAGTCTTCGCTAATAAACACCCGACACCTCTAACATTTATTTGTGACGCAGCAAAATGACCTAGTTAGCAATTCACATTCGCAAAAGTTCAACTATTTGGAATGATACTACATCAATGTTAGAAAGTAAGAATTTTGAAAAAAATGGGAAAAAGGAAAAAGCTAAAGAGTGTCTATGAGAAAGCTCATAGTAAAATCTCACGTAAGTTGCACGTGAGCGTAAAAATTGGAGATTTTGAAAAAAATTAGTTTTCTGGCCAAATATTTCAACTCAAACTTTATATAACAACTACGTCACAGAAAACTCCAATTTTTGGCGAGAATCGAAAATTCCCAACTTTACGTTCACATGCGAACATGAGATATTTCGAATTATTTTGAAATCCCACTAATTGAGGACTAAATCTAAGAATTTTTAAAGAGTCGGTCTCTTGTAAGACGGTCGCATGATGCGAATTGCACTTTTAGAGTAAAAAGTGATACTTTTAGTACAAAATAAGATACTTTTAGTGTAAAAGTGATACATTGTCCAATACACTAGTGTATTCGGACAATGTATCACTTTTTACACCAAAATTATCATTTTTTACACTAAAAGTATCACCCGCCGCACCGCGCGACCGCCTTACACAAGTTTTTGCCAATTTGAAAATGACTAATTTTGCCCTAACCCATATAACTAGGTGGTGCGACCGCCTTACACAAGTTTTTGCCAATTTGAAAATGACTAATTTTGCCCTAACCCATATAACTAGATGATTAAAATTGTAATTTAGCCTATCAAATTGTAATTTAGCCTATCAAAAAATACACAATTATTCTGTCCCACCACCTGATGTCATGCTTTGATCACCAAATTGTAAGTTATAACCCATTCATTCAATGACTAGGATCTTAACTTGAAACACATACATTAATCAGAAAATTCGTAACGAATGATTATAATGATAGTGGATCAAGAACAATCTTCATATATATAACTAGTTTTAATGAAATCTAGTTCTCACTTTTCAGCCTCATTTTGGGTTCAATTTATCCCAAGAATCCCGGCTTTTAGATGAGGTTCTTCACGCATACATGGAATCTGGGGGAGTTAAAGCCCAAAGAAATGCTACAAAATATTCCCATCTTCAAAATCTTCCTTTCATAAAAAAAAAAAAAAAGTTGTTCTCAGGGTTTGCTGTCACATCTATATAGTATTATAGACTACTTCTCAAATGCCATTAGATAGTGACTCATTCAATAAAGATAAGAAGAATATAAGAAAATTTTATTTAGCTTTTGATGCTTTTCGGTTAAAGTTACACAAAATTGATGGATCACCGATCACATGACTAAAAAGTAGAAATGTCTAATGGGTGCCGCGCCTGTGCTTGTCCACCCAGGCTAAAGATAAAATTGGGTCGGACCGAAATTCCATCGGGTCAATATTTTGGAGGCCTAAGCCCAGCCCAACCCATGCAAACACACATGAAAAATCGGGCCGGTAGGGCCTACCCGGAATTTCAGGTCTAATGAGTTGGGTCAAATAGGCCCGCCTTCTATCACGAGGCCGGACTAGCTTTGACATTCTACTAAAAAGGATAATTACAAAAACCCGCTAAGGTTTGCGCCAATTACAAAAAAATTCTAGTGATGTTTCAACGGTTTTTGAAATATTTTTGCTTATAAAAGTGGAAAATGTAAAAGTTAGACAGAATCAAAACTCAAGGTTTTTTTTGTAATTAGTCCGAACCTAAGGGGGGAATTTGCAATTACCCCTTACTAAAAATATACAAGTAGGGATCTTAACATAAAGTCCTTTTTGGAGATCAAACTGTACACCTTGCTATCTTTTCTTTTCCTTTTTTTTAAAGTCATTACAAGGATAAGGCAAAGTAAGTGAAGGAGCAAAATAGTTTACACTTTAGGAATATCATCTGGGTTGTCAACAGATTCCTTTATGCTTTCACCAGTCTTTTGACTCAGAGCCCCATCTTTCTCGGCATCAAAGCTGGAGTGGACGCTATACAGAATATAAACAAGCACAGCAAGGCCCGAAAAGAATCCAAATCGCACATACGATGGTCTATCGAGCGAGCCCAACAAGAATATGTTGAGGAATATGGAAATGGAAGGTATCCACGGCATCAATGGGACCCCCAGAACTCCGGTTTTCGGGCCTGAGGACCATGAAATGGAATAGTTGTAGAACGCCAATAGCGACAGCAATGCAAGAACCGAGCATGAGGGCTTTGGGTTTGCCTGACGGCGCGAACTGCCAGAGAAGGGTAAAAATGACGGAAGTGAGTGAGAAGCAGAACAAGAAAGATAGCGTCGGCCATGGATTTGTGGTCCCGCGATTCACATAACGTCTGTAGATTACTGCATTGGCCACCATGTAGAAGACGAACAATGAGCCGATGGATACAAGGTTCAGTAGGATGTTTAGATCAGTGAATAGTGCGATTGCTGCCGTGAATATTCCTGAAAATTATCATTTTTCAATTATCAGTAAATGGTGATAACAAGAAAGACTATGATCATTAAACGTCCATGGGTAATTAAACAGGTTAATTACAAAACCTACCTCTTGAGGTTTACCTTTCAAAATTAGGAATACCCATGACATTTGTTGCAAATGGCACCCTCAAGAAAGGGTTATTTGTTAGGTAAATACAAAGGTTTGTTGTAAATTGTAATTTTAAAACATAACTGGGGTATTTTGTAATCAGGCTAAACTTCAGGGTACTTTTTATAAATATCCCTTAAACCATATTAAATGGAATAGGCAAATGGCAAAAGGAGGGAGAAAAAGAAAAAGATGTATCTTCTTTTGAAGGCCATGAACTTTTGGAACAAATCAGTTAATGTCTCTTCTAAAATATTCTTTTTGCAGAACCAGTACATGTGTACAGAAAAGAATTTGGCCCTGGCCTAAGCTAGACATCCAATTCCATATAGCTTCTCAAAATCTTCAAAAGTCAAGTTATGAGTTTTTCAAAAGAATAAAATCTAGGCAAAGCATTCCCTTTCTCCTAGTCACCCCACAGTTGTTATCTCACTTAGCTAGAGAAACAAGAATCATTTGATATTTCCTTTTAGAAAGTCAAAAAGCCCTTTTCTCTATGTTCCCATAAAAACTCACATCTTTTGAACATATTCAGAGATCATGATCATATTACTCATATTCATTGGTGTAAACAAAATATATATAATGTAGCACAGTGTCTGCATATGGAGCCCAAAAATATTAGTATGAAATAATCCCCTATTACTGAAATGGATTTTATCTAACTCAGCAATTATTCTCCTCCAACCTCTTCAAAGAATTTCTACAAATCCATCACATTCTTACATCAAACATAGGTCCCACAAAACAAAACAGAAAAAAATAAATTGGTCCTATTTAAACCCTTCTTATCCGAAACGGTTTGAAGTGGACCCAACAGAATAACTACCATTCATCATATTCTATAACGCATCATGGATTGGTAAAGATAAAACTTACAAGTCTTAAAATCACATAACAATCTGATCATTTTCATTCACAAAATTCATGACTCTGATTTGGAGATATGAGAGCCATTAAATCATGGACCACAAATATGGGTCAATGTCACTCACTTTGAAACATGGACTGCCTTTAAGGTTCCAGATAAGGTCAACAAGACAACAACTGTTCATTATGATGTTTTATGAACATTTGGGTGGGTGGTAATTATTCGATTCCTTTGACACGATCTCAAAAAGATCGTACATCCGATGTATGCATGGATAATACTAATGACCATGCCTAATTCAATTTTTCAGTTTAAACTTTGCACTACAATGGTGAGATTTTTGCACCAAATTTAAAATCCAACCTTAATTACCCTTTAAATAACACACGATCTGGCTTGCCATCTCTCCTTAAAAAATCAAATCATAATCAACGAGTTCTTAATTTTTAAAAATTATCAAAATCTTCCATTTAATTATGTTGGTATTTATCTGTGATCCGAATCAATGGTCCCAAGGATAATAATGTTGCACAAATAATGACAGAACTCTTAGCAGATGTCATTTTCATGTTGTCTTGAAAATGTTGTTGGACAACCCAAAATCTTCCTCAACGGACTTTCTATACTTTCTATTCCAAAACGGTGTTTCATCGTCTCAACAGGGATGGCTGACTTCGTTAGAAAACAGACAATGACTAAACTCTTTGGGGGTACTATTTTCAAGTAGTCCTTCAAAATCTTGTCGATGTGACTTCTTCTTGATGTCCTAGGACTACCCAAAAAACCTCTACTACCACATGTATTCTATATAATTCTTAGCCTAGAAAAGTAGAATGAGCATGCGTAAAGTGAGCCCCAACGAAATTAATTGGTAAAAAGACTAAAGAATAATTACAAAATCTACCCCTGATGTAGCCTAATTACAAAAAACTCCAATTTTCTTTCAAAATTACAAATACCTCCTTGAGGTTTGCATCTACCTAACAAATAAGCCCCTCTTGAGAATGCATTGAGGTGCAATTTGTAAGATAAAAACAAATGTCAATGGGTATTTATAAATTTAAAGAGAAAATTGGAGCTTTTTGCAATTAAGCTAAACCTCAAGGTAGTTTCTGTAATTAACTCAAAAGACTAAAAGATCAAATGATGAGATAGGAATCAACATACCAAGAAAGACGGAGGCGTTAACAGGTGTGGAGGTGGACGGATGGATCCTCGCGAACCATGAGGGGACCACGCACGACCGTCCGATCACGCACATATAACGTGCCTGCCCCAACATCGCCACCAGCAGCGACGTCAAAATACCGAAACTGGCCCCCACTCCGATCATGTTCGAAACCCATCTCCACCGCGACGACCCTTCCTTAAACGCCCCTGAGAACGGCGCCTCCGCATCAATCTGCCAGGCCAACCCACAAAATTAGCAGCATTACCTCTAATAATTTAGACAAAAGGGCAAAACAGTCATTTCTCAGTTAGTTACCATGTCGTATGGGAGGAGGGCGGACATTGACGCCGCCATCAAACAGTAGAGGACGGTTACGAGTATGACGGAGCCTGAAACCCCTATGGGAATATCCTTTACTGGATTCCTAACTTCTTCCGCCATGGTGGAAACGGCGTCGTATCCGATGTAGCTGAGGTACACCATCGCGGCCCCGTTGAACACGCCCGAAACTCCGAATGGGAAGAACCCACCCGCATTTTTCGGGTTTGCGGGTTCAGTGAAATTCTTCCACTCCCCTCTCGAAAACCCCATCACTATCACGAAAACTATGAACAGAATGTGCAGCAATGTCAACACCATGTTCACCCACGAACTCTCCTTAGTACTGCGAAATTTAATTAAAAATAGTTTATTAGTTGAATCGAAGGATAGAATAAAAAAAATATAAGATTAGGGATAATTTTTGGGGAAAAAAATTACAATGTGTAAACCTGTAACAAATCACGAGGGTGAGGAGTAGGACCACGGCAACAGCAATTAAGTCCATTTCATTGTACCCTTTGGGTAAGCCATGAATGGTGAATCTCAAATGGGTATGGTTTGACAGGCCTAAAGCAGTGCCCAAATACGCCGTGAAACCCCTCGCCACCGCAGCATTCGACAACACGTAGTCGATTATCAGATTCGCGCCGGTTATGAAGGCGAAGAACTCACCGAACGTCACGCGGATGTAGCTGAAGGCGCCGCCGGCGACGGGCATGTCGACGGCGAACTCGGTGTAACAGAAGGCGGAGAGGAGGGCGCAGAGACCGGCAATGGCGTACGACAGGACGACGGCGGGGCCGGCGTACAGGCGGCTGGCGCGGCCGGTGGTGACGAAAACTCCGGCGCCGACCATACCTCCGACACCAAACCCGACGAGATCGTACCAGCGGAGGCTTCGCCTCATGTTGGAACCCGACCGTTCTCGGGCCTGACTCATTTCCTCGAAGGATGTGGATACGGAGCAAGCGCGGCGGAGGAGGCGGTTCGGGGTGTCGGAGAGTGCCCGGAAATAGGATTGGAAGCTGGAGAAAGAGGAGGAATGGCTTCCCATTTTCTCTCTCTCTTTCTCTTTCCACTGTAATCTCAAAAAAAATTCTTCTGTTCTATCTTTCTTTCTGGTTTTGTGCTGAAAGAGAGTATGAAATGGTAATTGATGGGGATGGCGAGTGAGGGCATGCGGCTATATATACATATATGTGTGTACACTGTAGAGGGGGTAGGGTCAGGGGTGGGGTGGAGGTGCTTTTGAAAAAGTATGGAAGTGAAGGAGATCTAGTGATTAGTGAGAGTGGTGGGAATAAAATGCAATTATTATTTTGTAATTGAATAATAAAATGAACATTTAGTGTATATATTTATTTTCCTTCTTTTCTTAATCTATTTGCTAGTTTTTTTTTTTTTTTTATAAACTCAACTACCTTTCGCCATTATCTGACTACGCCCGAGGACACAATTCTCCGCTCTCTCATTCTTTGCCGCTGCCGCAAGTTCGATTGACGGGTCACGACGACAACCAGATCCTCTCGGGTAAAGAGAACAATTATGTTCGACCCCAATCTACTAATAACGATCTCTCCCCCGAATCGAACCCACACGGATGCTTTATTCAAGATGAGTTCCCACCAAATCTTCACCACCGAATATGCCCTTTGTTAATTAGATGGAGCAGGGATAAGAACCCCGACCTCCACCCCACAAACAATTTGATGGAGCGAGGATTTGAACCTCTCGACCTCCACCCCACAATCGTTGCTGTGGTGGCGGATGGGCTAAGCCACCCTGGTTATCTATTTGCTAGTTCTGATTATCTTAATTTAATGTAGAGATCAATTGGTTCTCTAGTTGAGATTTGTGTTGTAAGGATTGTTGAGTTGGGTTAGATCTCATGCGAGTGTGTGTTTCATCTTCTAATATCTTTGTTATACTAAAAAGAATTATATTCATGATCGATATTTTACATTGTAAACGTAGAGGTTGTTTGGCCAAGGTTATTTAAAATATATTATAAACTCCTACATATTATACTATGTTTTTAGAGCTTAGAAGATGTTATATCTTATTTTAAATAAGTGGTTGAAATATTTGGATAAAATAAGATTAATGATGATATAAGATGTTAGTAATGATATTTAAATCAAAATACCAAAGTGAAATGATATTGTTAAAATAAGATCGATATTATTTTGAAAATAAGGTGGGATTCGCCACCTTTTTAAAAGAGCTCTACAAATACCATATTTTGAAAACTTATAAGATATTTCCAAAAAACTTTAACAAACACTTGTAGACACAAATTCTAAAATGCCTCAAAATATCTATAAATTAATATTATATGTTATATTTCATATTATATATTACACATTTTTTGTGTATGTAAGAACCCACTTGCATAAAATCAACGACATATATAATGTTAATGAATGGGGGCAATTTGCATATATACATTTTAACTGCACTAATGACCTAGTAATGGGAAGAGAGAAATAAAAAGTGAAGCACAAAGTTTAGAGATCATTGGTGTCTTTATTTCCATCCAATTAGTCACTCATTATTGTCAATGGAACTTAATAATAACAATCATTGGTGTCTTTGTATCCATCCAATTTATGATAATCTCTTGTGGCTATATTTAATTTTGAGCAACACTCAATTTGTATGGTTAGAGAAACAAACCATTTTGTTTTGGGATAACTGCATCTTTGATGGATGTATTAGTATTTTACTTGCCTCCTTTATCTTAACGAGTTCATGCATGAAATAAGAGAACATTTATGAAAGATTTTCGCAAGTCGCATGCATTTTTTTCTAATCAAAATGAATTTCAGTCATTCATCGTAGAAAACGCATAACTAATTACAAGTAAGAGTGAAAAAACAATGCAAGCTACAAAAGGTCATAAATTTATACATTCTAAAACAAAAAAATTAAATGTAACTAGATCCAACTCGATCCGTAGAATCGAACTTTGCAATGCAGGGGTTGGACAAAATTCGCACCAAAGATGATATCGATTCGACACGTATTATCGTGTAATGACTCATCTAATCTTCTCAATAAAATTCCACATATGAGACAAACTCATTAACTCGAAGAAAAAAAAACCCACCTATTTTGGGACAAAGAAAGTCACCTCCTAGGGACAAATAAAAATCATCTATTGAAAATAAATTTATTTAAATTAAAAACAGTGAAAAATGTTTCCCCCATCCTCCATAGGAGGATGAGGAAAGAAACTAGGAAGAAGATTAAGAGCAAAAGCGGCTATTCATTTGAGAGAAAAAAAAAAAAAAAAAAGAGTATAGTGACATGGACCAAAATTCACTAATTTTGATATATGAATCAATTAATATGAAAACAAAAATATCAAGTTTCATAGAGGAGTCAAATAATGCGATACAAAAAAAAATGATGCTAAGTTTGATATAGTAATGGAATAATGTGAACAATACTAAATTTGGTATAGGAGTCGAATAATTTGAAGTTAAAAAAAACTAAATTGATATAGAAGTCGAATAACATGAAAGAAAAATATATTTTGCAGGTTGAACAACGCATATTGCTTGGAAGCTAGCATCTATATAGTTTTTCTTGATTGCTGCTGAAATTTTGAGCGCATCATTAATATTTACGAAAGGCTTACTAGCAGTTTTGGTCGTGTAAATGTAAAGAAGTGGAACTTTTAGTTCTATAATTAATGTGTGTAGCAAATTTGGTCCTGTAAATATAATTGGCATATTTGGTCCTCTAAGTATGTTATGTTTCAACCGTATATTTTTATTTTTGTGCAATTTGGTCTCATATTGTTGGGATTTGGTCCAGCATCCTGCCTACAATGGGCTTTAAAAAAGAGGCGTGAGGTGCGGCCCGCGATTCGAACTCGTGAGCGTTGGATTGTACAGTTAAAGGAGAGCTTAAAGGATTTGATATTGACTACCTATACCAACCGATACATCTTCTTTTATGGTGTCCATTAATAAAAACTCTGAGGTTAAGTGTGCTTGGCCTGGAGTAGACATGGGATGGGTGACCCCCTGGGAAGTTTTCCCAGGATGCGCGTGAGTGAGGACAAAGCGCTAGAAAAAACTCGTGTTGGTTTGTGGGGACAGTCGTCAATCCGAGTAGCGCTAGAGCTCCAACAAGCGATATCGTGAGCAGTCACGAGTTCGAATTCCCTTGGAAGTATCTTTGCGGTGGAGGTTGCGAAGCGGTGGAACTAAGATCTTTGGGCGCAATGAGGTAAACGGACGGAATCAAGGGTAGGTTGCCAGGTGGCGATCTAAGGTAAAACGGATCAAATCAAGGTGTAGGTTGTTGGGTGGACCGAATCGGGGGGTAGGTTGCCAGGTGGCCGAACTTAGGTAAAATAGATCAAACCGAAGGTGTAGGTTGCTGGGTGGACCAGAAATGAAGAGTAGGTTGCCAGATGGCCGGGACTGAGGTAAACAGATTGAACCAAGGTGTAGGTTCTTTGGTGGCCAAGGCCCGAATCGAGAGGCCGCCATGACACGACGCTGAATCCCAGAAAAAGTTGGCGTTAGAACTGAGGAAGTTTGGCGGGCGGAGGTTGCCAAGCACCGAGCCGAGATCTTTGGCAGTCTTAGGAGGGGGGATTGTTGGGATTTGGTCCACCATCCCGCCCGCAATGGGCTTTAAAAAAATAAGGCGCGGCGCGCCCGCGATTCGAACTCGTGAGCGCTGGATTGTACAATTAAAGGAAAGCTTAAAGGATTTGACATTGACTACCTATACCAACCGATGCATCTCTCTTTTTTGGTGCTCATTACATAAAAACTCCGAGGTTAAGCGTGCTTGGCGTGGAGTAGACATGAGATGGGTGACCCCCTGAGAAGTTTTCCAGGGTGCGCGTGAGTGAGGACAAAGCGCTAGAAAAGACTCGTGTTGGTTTGTGGGGACAGTCGTCAATCCGAGTAGCGTTAGAACCCCAACACATAAGTTCTAAGTTTTTGCAATTTTGATTTTGAAATCGTGAAATATGACTTATCAATTTGAGATCACAATTACACAAAATAAAACTTACATGATACTTATGAGACCAAATCCTTTAAATTTAAAGGACCAAAATTACCACATAAGATACTTACGGATTAAATATGTCATTCTTGTATACTTATCGGACCAAAATTGTAATTAAGCATTTACGAAATGAGTAAATTCCCCTTATCAAGGTAAGAGACTTTTACTCCTTTTTTTTTTCCCCAATTGAAGAAGAAATACTAATTAAATTGATGATATATGTAGTTGTGAAGTAAAATAAATTTAGAATTGCGCATCACAAATAATAAAAAAATAAAAAGGTTGATTGGGATTGGTGTAAGATCAGAACTAATATTTGATGGACTATCATGCGTCCTACCATAAAAAGTTGCTTGATAGAGGGCACACAATACCCCATTATACTAAACCAGCATTTGGAACTTTGCGTATTAAATAAGTGAATCAAAGGGCATAATACATTGAAATCATAGACGTGTATTAATTGAATACAATAAAACAAAATCTAGGGGAAATAAAATATTGAGCATTCACATTTTCATATGCTTAAGAAAATGTCCTAATTGCACTTTAACTAGGTAATACCAAACTTTTTTTTATTTTTATCTAGTACAAAGAGAATTTTTAAGTAACTTAACCTATTTAGTTATAATAATAAATTATTTTGAACATTTAATACTTAATAGGTATAAGTATATTATCAGTTATTTTTGAATTTTGTATATGAATATAAAAACAGATTATGTATGAATTTCTATGCTTACAGATAAAATGTAAATATAAAAGAATTATTTTAGTAAATTTTATAATTTACTTGTTTGTAATTAAGTTATATGGCAAAAAACATTTTGTATGTATTATCGCATTATTTAATTAATGATTGTAACCCATGTTATTGATCCGGGATCAAATCCCACCAATCCACCCCTCTCATATGACCGTGTACTAAAAACAAATTAATTATTACGGTACAACAAGTCACACAACTTAGTAGTTTAAAAATACTGTAAATTTTCTTTCTTTGTTTTAGTTTAGAATACAACTAATACTTATAAGAAACTTAGTAATGTTTCTTGGTCTTAAATTATAAATATTAATTAAATTAAAATCATTATTCTTCAAGTATTACATAAAAAAATATGGTACACATAATAAATTTTTCAAAAGTCCAAGTATTATTTGTTAAACTTAAAATATATACAAACAATGATAGTATTTTTTTTTAATTTTTTTAGAATCAAAATAAATTTCGATGGCTCAAAAGCTACCTTTAAAACCGTAGGCAAGTGCACCTATCGTTTTATAGTATAGATTATTGAGTACCGAGTGTCATTCCCACGAGGATTGTAAGTACTAATAATTATCGTCTTTTTGTTATTTAATCTAACAATTTTGAGTTTTTGTTTGATGAAAAAGGAAAACAAATTATAAATTGTAAAAATGAAGGAAGATTTGTAAAATAAGAAATCAAGAGATAGAAATGTGTTTGAATGTAAATCCCTCTAGAATGTTTTTGTGATTTGACAAGTTAAAAATACAACTGTAAGCCCTTAAAAAAAACCAACCTCTTTTAATAAAATCTCATGTCTTGTGGACCGTAGAAATTCCCAATTTAAGTTAAACCCTTTCTCAAGGCGAAAAACTTCTAAACTCAAGTTGATTAACTCAAATCTCTTTCTAGTTAAAACCCCAAGACAACATTATAACGATTTGTGAATTCCCATATTAGGTTTGACCCTAATCCGGAAGATTTATGTCGTCCCATATCTAGGATTGCATGCAACTCTTTTCACTTATATAGGTTATATTTCACCATGAATCTCTCGATTTCCCTGGATGAAAAATAAACTTCAAATCAATATTGCGCATATATCAATTCGAATGAACGAAGCATAATATAGGTGAATCACACAAAATATGAAGATTTTATTAAAAACATACACACCTTAATCACAAATCCATTCTGTAGTTCATTACATTCAAACACTAGGAGTTTAGCTACACATGATTTTGACCAAAGAATAAATTACACAAGAAGATTTAAGTATTGTAGACATGGTGTACTTATCTTTCTCAAAATCTCAATTGACTTCTTTCTTGATTTGATGATGTTGCTCCAAGCCTTCTTCTCCAATATTGCCCCAAGCTTTCTCCTCCAAGACCCCTTGATCCCAATTCTACTTAATGAAATGAATACAATGAATATTTCCCGAGTATCTAATGAAATGAATCTCCCAATTTCAACCTCGGCTTTTATAGGCAACCAATACATTGATAGTACTCTCTTTTATTAAACAATCACCCCCATTTTCCTTGTTGGTTGGTGAATTCTTGTATTCAAGTGATGAGGAGGGGACATGGAGACATATTTCAAAGAAAATAGGGTGTTAAAAGTGTACAAAAGTGGCCAAAATGGGTTGGTTGGTGAGTTTTCCCCAAATTCCAAAAAAAAGTTGCAAAAAGTGCCCTGACACGCCCGTGTCGCCCGTAACGGCGGGCCGTGCTATTTTATCACACAGGGGACTCGATCGACATGGTCGTGCTTCCCAACACGGCCAGGCCGTGTCTCTAGACACGGTCGTGTTGGGAACACGGCCTGACCCGTGTCCGAGGTCAAGTTTTGTGCGAAAAAATCGAGTTTTTAGCTCCCGCGAACACGGCCGTGTTGCCCGACACCCATTGCCCGTGTTGGACCAAAAAGGCCCCGAAATGACGCGTTTGGCTTGGAATTTCGAGCGTTTTTGCATCCTTAAACTCCCGGTATGTTTTGACATGAATCCATGGTCCGAAATTCACCAAAATTAGCCCCGAATGGTCAATTTACATCAATAAAATCACCTCGGAGTAATATGAACTATGTGCAATCAAAAATTTACAAAACTAACAATAAAATAACTCGAATTCTACTCAAATATACACATAAAACATGCATAAAAAGACCTTATCAATTTCATTCATTAAATGTAAGAAACTTACAACTCGCTTACAACATCAAATGTAAAAACAATTGTAAGACCTACGAATCATAGTCATAGACCTATACAAATCTAAAACAAAAATATTAAATCTAAACAGATCTAATTGATCCATAGATCCAGAACTTCGCAACGAAGGCGCTGGACAAAATACGTACCAAAAATCTTAATCTCACTTCTGTCGCATATCGTCAGGTAATGACTCATCTGAATCTTATGAACAAAATCCCACAACTGGGACAAATTTATTTACTGAAAAAAAAGCCACCTATTATGAACAAATTTATTGAAACTAATTACTAAAAACATTAAAAATTATTTCCTCCATTCTGCATATGAGGATGTGGGAAGAAAAAGATGAAGAAGATGAAAGAGTAAAAACGACTACAGTTTGAGAGAAAAAGGAAGAGAGGATCAGAGACTATCACAGAATATTTTTTAATTATTTATACAGACTAGTATAATACCATTTTCTTTAACTAATTGTGATGTAAAAAGTTGGTAGTTGAAGAGGAACATTATTGTTAATCTTCATTAAATGTGACAATAGGCTCGACCTGATATCAACGTTCTAAAATTTCTCTGTACTTTTTTTTTTCTCTTCAATTTATATGAGAAAATAAAATATGTAAAATCCAATATTGTTAAAACCGGACCGGACCGGCCAGTTTGAACGGTTTAACCGAGAACCGGTCATATGTTCATAGAAGATTTTATAGTAAAAACTGTGGTCAAAAAACTATTGTCACCCTGGTCAAACTTGGGAAAACCCCTGAAACTGGTGACCCTATTAACTCGATTCAAAACGAAAAAAATCTTTTTATTTTTTTAGTAAATAAAAGTTTCTTTGTTTTATTTCAAAAGTTGAAGGAAAATTGTTTAGTAAATTCGCATATAATTTCTCCGTATATTGGATTTACATACATATTTGGATATTTAATTTTTTAGTTTAGCTTTTATCGTGTACATGTGCACGCATATATATACATATGTATGGGTCAACTAGTTTTTTAAAAAAAGTTTTAACCAGCTTTAACCATTAACCAAAATGACCTAGTTATTAATCTGGTTCAATGTCCGGTCGGGGTTTAAAAACATAGGTTATGGACACAATTGTCCAACATTCGGTAAAAAAGGACACCTGTTTATGTTCCCGGGCTTTTTCTGACTTTTTTATGCTCACACCTTCTTTGGTCATATTTACACTCCTACCAATTTTTTCGGATTTTTTTACGTTGTTGTTTTCATGATTGTTTCAAACATGTTTTATCTAACAAAATTTTAGTGAAAAAATATTTTTTCTCCTATTATAAAATCAGGTTTATACTCGAAATCTTAACAATCAAGAAATATCCACATAAAACAAACATATTGAAAAAAAACACATTGAAAACAATAGGAAAAGCAACACATGAATAGAAAAACACAATTCAATTTGTGTCACAATGCATTAAAAACGTCGAAAACATGGAAACAACTAAAGAAACAACATAACAATATTATTTTCAATATTAGAAACAACCCGAAAACAACAAAAACAATATGGAAAACACCACAATGAACAAAAATAACCTAAAAACAAAAGTTAAAAACTACATTGAAACATCAAATAAACATCACAATAATATTAAAAATAATATAGAAACAACCCTAAACAACATAAACAATATAGAAAAACACCACATCAATAAAAAGAGTTTAAAAATAGGCAAAAACTGTTTTGATACATTGAAAACTCATGTTGGAATTTGGTTATGAGAAATGGATATTGACCCGATTTTGACCAAATATTTAAGTGATTTTCATTGGTGGGAAATGAAATTAAATTATATGATAAAATTCCACTAAGAGAGTAGATGAGATTGACATTTTGAATTTCTCAAAACCAATTCCGAGTGAATGAGAAATTAATGCTACAAATTAGCCACTTAAAACTAAAAATTGATATGGGAATTTGAAAAATATGGGGGAGGACTTAAGCTCCATCCCACATAGGAGAGAAAGCCAATAATTGCTCAATTTATATATCCCAAGTTGGACTAATGAGTTTGGGCCCTTGGAACACCAAAGTTTTTAAAGAGGTGAATACCTACATGCTTGTGGGTTTGGTTCAAAATACACCCACGGCCGCTCGAGTCGTGGGCCGGGTTTGGGCTTAAGCTTCAAAGCCCTTATAGTTTTGGACAAAATTTATTTAAACCCTTCAAAACTAATTTTATAGTCAATAAAATTGGGTTGCGCGTTGTGTTCTAAAAAAGCGCTAGCGCTAGTCGGGCGACAGACGGGCCTGCTAGCGTGAGTTTAGGTTAAAGCGGGGACTAATTGAGGTTAAAGGCGGGAATTTTTAGAACACTCACTTGCGCGCAATCGAGTAGTGCCAGCGGGCGCGCACACCAGACGATGTGTGAGGCGCGCACTAGGGCGTTATCTTGTGACCGCCGCGACATAAACTTTTATCCTGTCGCGCACAAGACTTTCGAACCGATGCATCTGCTTCGAGCAACCAAGTTTATTTTTTGGTTGTAAACATGTCTTTCGCATCAAAAGACATGACCATCCCATAAATGCACTTAAATGTCTATAAATATGATCTCATGCGGATGAAATAAACACAATAATAAACCGGATAAAATCAAGTCATTCTCTGCATTCAACATATTGAATTTGATCATTCCAAAAGCTTGAAAGTTCAAACACCTTTTGTTCGCAGCTTGTTTCGAGTTTTGCAAGTCTTCTAAGTCGAAACCGTAAAAGTCGTTATATCTTGGACGATTACGTAACCGTAAACACTTTGTAAATGGGGTAATTTCATCTTGCGGAGACAATATCCAATACTGGCATCGACTTACAAACTATGTCCAATTTTTCAAACATATTAGTCATTTCTTGTTAAAAGTACCGCCAAAATAACAAAAACTACATTGAAACAACAAAGAAACATCATAACAACATTAAAAACATTATAGAAAACAACACGGAAAAACAAAAACAATATATAAAACAACATATGAACAAAAACGAGCGTAAAAATAAGTGAAATTGTATTGAAACATCGAAACAACATAGAAACAACCAAAAATAAATATAAACAACATCAAAATGACAAAAATAACATATAAAGCAATATGAAAATAAAAAAAAATCGAAAAAACGTAAAAATAACCAAAAAATATGCAAGAGATTAAAAAAGTAAAAAAGTCAACTAAAAGAGTACATAAATGAGTGAAGTGTAAATAATGGAATTTTTTTCCGAAAAGTAGGGCAATTTCTATAAAAACATTGGTAAAAACTAGAATCTCAATAAGGCAGCAGTTCACTTTCGTGAATGCTATATCATTTACTGCCAAATTTTGTAATTAAGTCACTCATATGTCATTCTTCCATAAGATCGGTTAACTTATGCACTTAGATGTGTAATCAATTATTACTTATTTAATTCCCTCAAAAAAAAATTATTACTTATTGAAGATACGTAATTTTTCAACGCCACACTTTATAATAAATAAATATTAATATATGAAGAAAAAAAGAAGGGCCCATTAATATTGTCCTTTTCGTTTACCTTTTTTGCAGGTCAGGGAAGCCAGTGGGACATGTGAGGCCAGAGGCTATAACTGTCATAATGAGAGTGACCTTGTTCGGACATTTAATTTACATACTTACAATATCCAAACAGATCATATTGTCATACGTTAAGAATCCAACCAAAAATGGCAGATAATTTAAGGCATTAAACTAAATAGTAAATATAACTAATTACATAGTTTATGCATACGGCCATGCAAAAATTACGTCTAAGTCCCTGTAGTAGTGCTTGATGAAAACTAAGAAGGGGGTTATAAATTACAAGAATTTCTTATCTTCAATTCTATATAGTGTTTTAAATTGAACTTTGGGAGTTACTTCGTGAAGGCGAGTCATCATCGACTAACAACAAGTCAATGACAGATGGTAGTTAGAGTGGCAAAATCCACCCTAGCCCATGGGCGGACTACAGGGCCCGATGTTTGGATCGGGTTGGGTTGAATTTTTAGGCCCGAAAAGTCGGGCTATTTTCCCTTACCGAATGTCCCGACGGCCTGGACTAGCCCGACCTTTTTTTTGGGCCGACCCAAAATTTTCCTACATAAAGCACATGTATGGGCTAGGTCGGGCCGGGCAATTTTGGCAGGACCAAAATCCATTAACCCATTGGCGACTCTAATGGCGGTGATGGGTTGCGACATTATATCTAGATGATGAAAAGATTGATTTTTCTTTCTCTTTATTTTTTTTTAGTTTGTTTGGTTTTGTTATAGTTTTCTTATTTTTCTTTTTTGTTGGTGCATTTATTTTCCTAGTTGATTTGTGGAACTCGTAGTTGGGTCGAGTAGTTTTTGTTTTGCGGTCACGATGATGTAGCTCGTGCCCGAATTGTTCCAGATTGTGGATCTCCTTGGAGAGTGTATGGTATTCCTTTTGAGGGTGGTTTAGTCTCCTATGTAAGAGTGCTTTGTTTTATCGTTTGTTTTGTGGTCTTTTAATTTATTTTTTTAGTCTTATTTTTCTTCCTCGAGGAGTGATAATTTTCCACTCGTGTGGAGCTTTTCCTCGACATATATGTTTGTTCAAGGTGATCCTTCCGCCAATTGATGTGTGTAATTTTGTTATTCACTTTTGAATATATTTTCTATCGTTTTGATTAAAAAAATATTGTCTTTCCTATTTCAACTAACATCAATACATTTAATGTGGTGTTATACAGTTTTTTTTAATAAGTTGGGAGTACTGGTTGGAGGGGAGGAGATAAATTTCAAAGAAACTGAAAGGTACCGGGTTCGAACCCGGTCCAACACCCTTACAATGATTAAGCGTTACCACTTAAGCTACAAGTTAGTGGCCGTGGTGTTATATAGTTGTTGTGTAATGATAATAAATTAATAATGAAACAAATGATTAAATGTCATTTAGAGTAGAGGATCCCATTTGGGTTTAAAACGGAATATTTAGATTTGTTTTGGATGTTTTACGTGAAAGTGTTTTTGGAAAATGTATTATGGAATAATATTTTAAGAGTTAGTCTCCTGTTAGATCGTCTAACTGATCTAGAGTTAGTCTCCTGTTAGATCGTCTAACGAATCTAAATATCCTATCTATCGCCCAACCCTAACCCGGATTCGCAAAAAAAAAAAAAACCCCGGCGGCTCGGAGTTCAACTTCCGTGGGACGAAAGTGCAGTGCTTCACGTCTGTTAGTCTTAATGTTTCTTTATAAATCAAATCAAGTAGAAGAAATTTATGAATATTAAACAAGAAAGCAAGCCGAAACCATGGCAGGACTCAAACCATTTCAAGACAAGTACTATTTTCCGAACACGACACTTCCATCGACGGAGCACAACCACCCACGGCGGCAGTGCCACCGTCGATCAATGCCGCCAACCCGAACAAAAGCTTCCACGCATTTTTCTTTTTTTTTTTCTTTCGCAGTCAAGTATGGCCTGAGAAAATTACTTAGATCGAAACTCTTATTCTTCGTCGTCGTCTCTAAGATTTGCTCTATTTTTTTTCTTCAGGTGACAGAGTATTAGTAGATAAAACAGTAAATGATACAAGTATTAGTATCAACTAATACTTTTATAGAGAAATACTAATACATTTTATAAGAAAAAATAATACTTTGTAGGAGCACTACTAAAATACTCTCTAGGAAATTAATAATACTTTTTCGAGAAATTACTAATACTTTTTCGAGGGACATCTAATACATTTCGAGAGAAAAATTAAATTATAATCAAGGAAACTACTAAAATACTCTCCGGGAAACTACTAATACTTTTTCAAGGAACTACTAATACTTTTTTTGATGGCCTGCTAATACATTTCAGGAGTATATTAATGAGAAATACTAAAATACTCTTCAGGGAACCACTAATACATTTCGGAAGAATCGATAATACTTTTTAGAAGGACGACTAATACTTTTCAAAAGGATTGTTAATACATTTCGGAGAAAATTTAATTACATTTAGGAAACTACTAATACATTTCCGGAAGAACTCGCTAATACTTTTTAGAAGGACGATCGATACTTTTCGTAAGGATTGCTAATACCTGCTTTCCCGAAAACTACTAAAACACCACTAATATTACGGAAATATATTAAAAATGAAATGTAATATAAGGGAAGTATATTGGAGAACATTTATAGTTGATATTATTTTGGGTAATGAAAATATTTTGAAATATAAAACCAAAACAAACAATCCCTAAATCGTTGCTGAACATATTATTAGAATTTTTTGTCCCGAATTGTTGCCATCTAAGTGCTTCCCCTACTGACTTTCAAGATACAAACATAGCCTTAATACTAATAATGAAATCTCTTGGACTGGCCCAAGAAGCTAATATTTGAAGTGTAAATAAATTGGATCGAGCCCGCTACATTATTGTTTAATTTTAATCTGAAATTTATCGCTTTAAAAATATGTTTCATTTAGTTTGATTGTTATTCGAATCGAACTTGAACAAGCATTAACCGATCTGAACTCGAACGATACTTGAGTAACTTGATCTTTCTACACATATTTCGTGATTTTCTAACTAATCAAATTGAACTCAAGTCAAAATTAAGACCTCATCGAACAAAGATTTATGTTAAAAGTCAATTTTTATGTTAATAAATTGAGCTCAAATAAGACCACTTGAGTATTGAACAACTTAAAGTCTCCTTTTGTTGGGAGTGGAAATTTTCTCTCTCTAGAGGAGAGAACCCTAGTTTTGAGTGTGTTTTGTTTTTCTTGCTTTTCTTTGTGCGCCGTTGCCTTCCCTGTTCCATTAGATAAGCACTCATGAAGATTGTTCCATGGATAACCACTCTTAGGTCTGATAGTATGGTGAACATATTGTGTTTAAGTGTCATTATGTCCGGTCTTTGACTTTTCTAACGGTTCTTAAGGTTTTTTTTTTTTTTTTGACTTTGTTTTATCTCCACGTTGTCCCCCATTCCAACCACCATTGTTGCTGTCTTTATTGCTTTTCTTTATTATTCTTGTGCTATTGTTTCCCTTGATTGGTCCCCCACTTGTTTCCTTTTTCTCTCTCGTCTCGTTTCCTTTTTTTCTTCCAGGTGGCATAATCCTAATTCATTGAGGGCTGATCTAAGGGCGAGGAATTCCCGGGAGATATGGACTTGGACATTACTTCAAGGCTCAAATCTTTTACTTTGTCGAACGAGGAAAATGTGGAAGTGGATCCGGAAGAAAATGACATTATTAAAAGCAAAGAAGAATGTGAAAAAGTCTTATTGGAAGATCTGTTTGGAGCCAAAAAAACAATTTTGTTGGGTTTAGGAATACCATTACAAGCATTTGGCGGACTAGAGAGCCTTTCTTCATCCTAAGAAATCGGGCCGAATTTGTTCCAATTGTTTTCAATATGCGGGAAGATAAAATCAAGGTCGTGGATGGCAAGACTTGAGCTTTGATAGTCAATATCTTATTTTAAGAGATTGGTCGGAGGAATCGTTCGGAATAAAGAAGCTCAAAATCATTGAACTATGGATTCGATTATGGAATATTCCATCAATTTGGATGAGTACGAAACGGGAAGAAAGATAGGTAAGAAGTTTGGAAAATTGATGGATATTAGGATTCCTGAAACAGGGGAGCTTTATGGGAAGACATGTGAAAATCCTTGTGGAATTGGATCCGAAAAACCATTGATGAGAGGAACCAATATCAAATTAGGAGAAGAATCGTGTTGGGTGGCTTTTAAGTATGAAAACCTCCAATCTTTCTCGCTTCTACTTGTGGTATAATCGGACATACGGAAAGAATTTGTCGAAAAGAAAGGAAGATCTCTCTAAAGATACCTGCTGGAGGGACAATGACGAGAATGGATAAGAGCGATTGACACAACGTTTTATAGGTCCGGAATAAAAATTTTCGAACTTTATCTCCAACAAAGAAAGATAAGAGTCCTGTTGGGGACGAGAAGGAAGAAAAGGACAAGAATTTTCAAAAAGTGGTGGAGGGAGAGAAAAAGGATGTGTGTGGGATTGTGGGGGATCCCAAGCGGGATAAAGTTCCTGAAATCACAATCACAAACTGGATTTTGGAAGCAATAATCACCACTGAGATGGGGATGGGTGATATGCGGGGCTCTAAAATGAATGGGGCACATGATTGTGTTTCTCGGGAAAATAAGGAAAATAAGGTGATATTTGAAAATATGGAAAAATCCCCTAAAACCTCCCGATTCAACAAACGAAGCCCATTAAAAGAAATCGCCCTCCAATAATAATGGAAATAATAGCATAAGGGAGGAAAATCAAATCCCTGCGGAAAGAATTGTTAAGAAGTATGGGGGCAAAAATCATGCTCCTAAGCCTATGGAAATAAGTGAAAATATTATTGACTTGAATGTGGAGTTAAAAGAAACTCCGATTTGGTTGAGCAAGAATTTGAACAAGAACTGGAATTGGTAAGAGAAGCAAGTGTGAGGTTTTAAAGGAAAAAAATGTTATGTGACGAGTCGGTGGAGGTGGCCAAATTTAAATGGGCCCAAGGTTATAAATGAATGTTAATATGTGGAATTGTAGAGGTTTGGGAGGACCCTCTACAATTTCCCAGTTAAAGGAGTCTATTCGACTCCATCTTCCGGATGTGGTGTTATTGAGTGAGACTAAGAAAAAGATTTCTTTTGTGGAAACGGTTTGTAAGCGGTTGAGAGTAGCTGATCGATGGTTCTGTGTTGATTCTGTGGGCAAAAGTGGTGGAATGATGGTTGTTTGGTCGCCTAAAGTGAAGGTGCTAAATATCCTTAGTTCATTGTTCTGTATTGAAATGGAAATCCAATTTGAGGATTCGAAAGATAGCCAGTGGATTGTCTTCGTCTATGCAAGTACCGATAAATTACTAGAAGAGAGCAAAGGAATTTTTTAAAGAATGCTAAGGATAAATGGGGCGTTTATGGATGATGGGTGGTGATTTTAATGACATCACGTGCCATGAGGAAAAAAAAAAAGCAAGAAGAGAGGGGGCGTTTAATGCTTTTATTGAAGAGATGGGAATGGGAGAAATCAAAAGCAATGGACATCCATTTACTTGGGCCAACAATCGAGAAGGAGAAGGCTTTGTCGAAGAAAAACTCGATAGAATGTTTGGGTCACCGAATTGGATGCTCAAATTCCTGAAGCTTGTGTCAAGCATGTTGAAAGAGCTTCATCCGATCATTGCTTATTATCTTTAGAAACATCCCCACCAAAATCTTTGGAAAAAGCGCTTTTGTTTTGATAAAAGGTGGTTGAAGTGGGAAGGGATTGAGAAGGAGGTGGAAACACTTGGAACAAAGAAATCGGAGAGGTACTCCTCTGTACCAAGTTCAACAAAAATTGGAAATTGTAGACTTGCCTTTATCAATTGGAGCAAATCTAAAAGGACGAACACAAATGGTGATTGAAAGTTGCAAGAATAGATTACCGAGCTTAAAAGAAATGAGATGACAGGGGACCGGAGAGAGTGGACTAACCTCGGAATGTTTTGGATAAAGCTTATAAGGATGAGGAAGCATATTGAGTCAAAAAGCTAGAATCACGTGGCTTAAGGAAGGAAGGGGACAAAAATTCCAAATTCTTTCATGCTTGCACTTTGCAAAGGAGGAAAATTAATAGCATTGAAAATTTGGTGAAAAGTAATGGCATGGTGTGTAATTCCAAAGATGAGGTGGAAGATGAGATTATTGGGTTTTACAAGGATTTGTTCCAAACTTCGATCCCGAGCTTGACCAGACCATACTTGATGGAATTCCTCAAAGTATTTCACCCTCAATGAATAGGATCCCGCTCGGCCAGTGGACGATGCGAGAAATCAAACGAGCCCTCTTTGAGCTTAACCCTTCTAAAGCCCCCGGTATGGATGGTATGAATCCTCTTTTTTCCAACATTTTTGGCATATTGTATCCGAAAAATTGTGTTTGGCGCTTAAAGATTTCTTCGTATAATAAAATGCTAAAAAGTGTAAATCACACCTTGATCACCCTTATTCCCAAAATTAAAAATCCTTCTAACATTGCGCATTTTCGCCTATTATTACTCAAGCGGTGTGATTTATAAAGTGATCTCAAAAATCATTATTAATCGAATGAAGCCTTTTTGCATTGTTGCATTAGTGCTAATCAATCTGCTTTCATTCCGGGAGACAAATCATTGACAATGTTGTTATCACTCACGAATGCATTCATCATCTTAATGGTCTTAGAAAAGGTAAAAAATCATTCATGGCTCTTAAACTAGATATGTCTAAGGCCTATGATAGAGTGGAGTGGAACTTTCTTTCAGTGCTTATTAAGATGGGTTTTGCTTTTCGTTTTGTTAAATGGATCTATCAATGCATTTCCTCTTCATCTTTTTCTCGTGAATATTAATGGAAATGTGTCCGGGTATTTCTCCCCTCTAGAGAATTAGACAAGGTGACCCCTTTCCCCGTATCTCTTTATTTTGATGTCCGAAGTGTTATCAAATCTTATTAAACAAGCTCGATTCGTTGAGACCTCTTTAAAGGGATGCAAATTTGTAGAAATGGTCCGTCTATTACCCATCTTTTCTTTGCGGATGATTCGATTTTTGTTTTGTGAGGCCTCTTTGTTTCAAGCTTTGAGTGTTAAGACTATCTTAGATCGATATTGTAAGGCATCCGGCAACTTATTAATATGGAAAAATCTTCCTGTGCTTTTTAGTAAGAACAGCCCCAACATTTGAAAACCACTATCCGCTCCATGTTGGATGGCATTAAATTGCAAAGATCAATCAAAATACTTGGGGCTGCCAATGGTTCTTGGGAGATCAAAAAAGATGTTTTTCACTATGTTGTTGAGAGTGTGCGAAAAAGAGTGTCTAGTTGGAGTAACAATTTCCTCTCCTTTGCTGGTAAGGAGGTGCTTCTAAAAGCTGTGATCAATGCAATGCCCAACTACGTTATGTCTTGCTTTAAACTCCCGGTCCACATATGTAAGGAAATTTGCAAAGTGGCTTCAAAATTTTGGTGGGGTTCTTCGGCTCAAGGGGATAGAAAAATTTCTTGGGTGGCTTGGGATAAAATGATTTTTCCTAAAAACAGGGGTGGCTTGGGTTTTTTGGATTTGACTCTTTTCAACGATGCCTTAATTGCTAAACAACTTTGGAGGCTAATAACACAGCCAAATTTGTTGATTAGCAAGGTTCTGAAGGCCAAGTATTATTCTAAAGGGGGGCTTCTCAATTGTGAACCTAAGAGTGGAGACTCATGGTTATGGAAAAGTTGGATTAAATCCAAAAGTACTCTCTTACTCGGACTCAGAATGCAGGTAGGGGATGGCAAGACAATTAAGATATGTGGTTCTCCTTGAATCACTAGAACTCCAACATTCAAGATTTCCAAACCCTCTACCTACTACACATGTAATCGACTTGGGTCAATGAGTTCTTTGATCAAGATGGTAACAATTGGAATGAAGAACTGATTAAAAATCTCTTCACCTTGGAGGATTCTAAAGAGATTTTGAAGGTGGCAATTCAACAGGGGGAGCATAGGGATAAATGGACTTGGCACTGGGAAAAAAAAGGGGAGTATTCTGTTAAATCAACATATAGCATCCTTCAAAGAACAAGGCAATGGAGGTTGGATGTACCTGAATCTAGTAAAGGAGGCAAAAATGAAATGAAAATGTGGAAGAAATGCTGGAGTTTAGAGGTGAAAAATAAAATTAAACATTTTGTTTGGAGATTGATAAATGACAGCCTTCCCACCACTGTGCAACTCGAGAAAAGGAAATGTTGTGTTGATATTATCTGTCAAATGTGTGGAGAGGATAAGGAGACTGTGGAGCATCTCTTTTTTCAGTGTCCTAGAGCCCAGCTAGTTTGGAAAATTGCTCCAATTCAATGGAACAATACATTACATCCAGATTTTAAGGTAAAAAGTTGGTGGTATCAAATTTGCTGCATTAATGAAACAGATCACATTGCAGAGAGGATGCAATTATCTGTCTATATATTGTGGTGGTTATGGAAGACAAGGAATTTATGGATTTTTCAAAAGTGCCAATGGTCTGAGGAGAATACTGTTAGCAAGGCAATTCAAGATTGGCAAGAATTGAATCTGATTTTGGACAACAATAATAGGAAGGATGACCAACAGGGTTGGGAGATGAAAGGTGTTAATAGAGCCATGAAGTCTATTGATGCAATAGGATGTCACCAAATGGGGATCGATCTTTGTGAAAATAGATGATGGTGTGATGGCTTTTGGAGGATGGATGCGAGATGACAAAGGGCGACTGATACGTGCTTGGGCTACTTCTAGGGATGGTTCGTACCAACCAGTGGAAGCAACTCTACTCGGAATTCGTCAAGCTTTCTGTTATGCTGTCGATATGAAGATCAAGTGTGTAAATGTGCATATAGATGCCAAGGATATAATCGACAACCTCAACAATCAAACCAAAATCGTTGGAGAGGGAATGAATATAGCCAAGACATCTACTTGCTCGATTTTCTTTTGATTTTACTCATTTTGTGGTTCGTGATTCTAAGGGTATGTCTAACTCGTAATAGATTAGCCTTCTTGATTTCTTCGAAAATTCTCGTGGATTTGAATTGGGTAAACCAATTCCCAATTAGCTCACTTAGTGGCCATTTTGGAAGTCTAGCTAGTTAGCTACGTGATTGTAAGGTTCCGTTTGATTGAGTTTTAATGAAATTTCTATCGTTTGATAAAAAAGTATTGAACAACTTATATTAATTCATTTTTTAGGTCCTAGTTAGAATTATGCTTAATTCTTTTGGGATGGGGCACACAATTAGATACAAACACCAAATTTGGAGACAAAATATGTATTGTGATAAGTGGATGTCCCATTTCTATAGGACTGATTCTCGCCAAAATCTTCCACCGCTAAATTCCAATAGCAAGTTGCCACACACATTAATGTCCCAAAGATATTTCAAGAGTCAAAGACCAAGTGTTAAAAACTAGATTTATTTGTGACTTTTATTGCTTCTATATCTCTATGCTAATTATTTCTTATCCTTGTCCGATCATCTCCCACTATCTTTGCCCTTCAAATGGATAAAATCGTGACAATTAAAACTCTGTTTGATCGGGATCCTTTATGGGTGGTCGTGGTGGTGATGAATCTTTGTTTTTTCATTTGTCTCTCGGGCATCTTTTTCATAACATAATATATATGTGGCAAAAACTTGTATGAGACGGTCTTATAGATATTTTTCATGAGACGAATCTTATATGTAAAAAGATTTGAACCCAAACCCAAACCCGTGAAAATAACCCTTTTTTTTGTATTGTAAAGATCTGGCTCATAAACTTAAATCCATGAGACGGTCTCACATAAGACATTATATATATATATATATATATATATATATATAAAGAGAAGTTTAGAAATAGTATCTCTAACGCAGAGAGAATTTATAGTACACATGCCACAATACAAAATCAAGGTCTTTCAAATATACAACTCGATGCATTGCACAAGATCACATCTAGTATATATGTAAAAAGATCGTGTTTGGTTGAGCTTAGGCTCTTAAAAATATTTTATAAGATATTTGACAACTTGTAAGTATTAAAAAAATAAGATGTTAGTTCAAGTTTGTTTTGTTTTTTTATTTTTTAAAAAGGTAGGGATCTCAACTTATAGAGTTGGCAAAATTGGTCCGCCCAACTATCCCGTGTTTTGAGCTAGGTGAGCTTCATTTCTAGGGACCAAAACAGATCGGATCCACATTGGCCTATGTTATATCTATTATTTACATCCAACTTATTCTATGTGTTCTTCATGATATATAATATTTCAATTAAATACCTTTTATCCATTAAAATGAAATAATGGTAACTTAAAACACTTTGAGCTTGTTTGTTGGGATCACTTTTTAAATAAACTTTAGATCTAAAGTCCATTTTACATGATAATAAATGTTTGATGATTAAATTTAAAATGAACTTTTGGATAAGTCATACATTTGATCCACTAAAATGAAGCAATAGTCATTTAAAACAATTTAGCTTGTTTAATAGTATTTCTCAAATGGACTTTCGATAAGTCCATGATCCAAAATCCATTTTTCATAACTCTAGTTGTTTGGTGGTTAATTTAGAATAAACTTTTGGATAAGTTAATTCTCAAAAAGTTTATTATAGAAAAGTTAGAATTGAACACTTTTTAGAAATTCGATTATTATGAAGTTCATTTAGATAAAATTTTATAGAGTGTCTCTAAACATGAACTTTATTTTTGAGTTGACTCAAGAGTTTAGGGGTAAGTATCCAAAAGAATGAGCCAATCTTGAATCATATCCTTTTGCTTTCCTCTCATTCTCAAGTACACATGTAATCATCATCATCATCATCATCATCATGTCTATTAAGTGGTTGCTTATGTAGGTTAAACTAGATTGAGATTTCTTTTTTCACTCACTATTCTATTTGTTTGGATGAATGACATGTGTATAAGATGATATCATAAGGATACACATGTCTTTCATCCAATATATATATATATATATATATATATATATATAGGAGGGATCATGTGAGACCACCCTCCCTAGGTTAGTCCATAAGACTAAATCTACACCATCCAAATAGTAAATCAATGGCCAAGATATATTATAATATATACAACATTTCATAAGTAAGTATACAATGTAGGGATAAAATAGAATCCAGAAATTAAATATAGTAACCGCTTCCTAAAAATTAGGGGCGTGATTTTATATTGATCACGCCCCATAATCCAAATGATTCATCTTTCCTTTCTCTCTTCCCCATTCGAACCTACAATTTATTCAAATATGTCAACAAAATCGTGCAACAATTAATGAAAAGTATACAATTCCACTAAACTAACTATACATTAAAATATTACTAAGTATACATAAACAATTAACTAAGTATACAATTACACTAAACTACATGTACATTAAAACTTTACTAAGTATACGAAACATTTAACAAAGTATACAATTACATTGAACTAGCTATACATTAAATAATACTAACTATACAGAAATATTTAACTAAGTATACAATTACACTGAATTACTTATATAACTAAGTATACAATTCCGTTGAGCTAAGTATACAAATCCACAGAACTAGGTATACAAATTTACTAAATTACTTACTAAACTACTTATATAACTAAGAATACGATTCCACTGAACCAAGTATACAAATACTGAACTAAATATGCAATAAAACATGACTAAGTATACAAGTCCACTGAACTAAGTATACAATAAAACGACTGTTCACAAATATGACGGAAATAAGTATCAATTTTGAAATAAAATACTTGAAGTTGATGATTTTTCCTCCCTAAAATCGGGCAACTGAAAAGGTAGGATTAGGTTTCCTTAAAAATAGCTAATAACTTTCCAATTAACATAACTAATTAAATATAAAAGTACAATTATACCCTTATATGCCTAAATTAACTAAAATGATCTACACCATCCAAAATTTTAAATCAAGAGTCCATAAGTGTTCTTATGGACTAACCTAAAGGGATTGGTCTCATTTGAACCAATCCCTATATATATATATATATAGGAGGGTTATATATGACCCATCTATTATATGAGTACATAGACTGCATCCAAGCCACAAATCTTCTAATTTCGATGGCCGAGATTAAACCGATTAATGTTGATAAATTATGTGATAAAGTCAATGTGAGGGTAAATCACCCATATAATAATAGGTGTGTTGGCTAAATCTAGTAAATTCCACTAAAATAGGATGAGTTGCCATCAAATTTGCAATCACAATCCACCAAATCATTATTGGAAAATCGCCCAAGCCATAATCACCTTCTCCACCGTATCCGCAATGAAAATCTTCCCCCATAATACACAAAGTCGACATTTGGAGAGTTCAAGCAAGAAAAAAATGGATGACACCTATGAAGAATGCTTCATCACTAATGAAGAACTATGTAACACTTTTTTTTCCCTTCCAATTGTTTACACTGTCCATTTTTTACCGAATCCATTTAAAATTTGATTCGCATTTTTCCTAAATCAATCATTTGATTACTCACTTCATTTTTTTGGTATATTTTACCCGTAAAGTTGCTTATGTGTGTCTATAATCTTGCTTATTTGTGCCAAATAATATGCTTATAAATATGAACATACTTGGGAGTCCGGAAAAAAAATTCAATTCTTCGTCCCCATTTTTTTTTGTATATCCTTACCCAATGAGTTGCTTATTCGTGTCTATAATCCCGCTTGTTTGTGCACGAATATGCTTATAAGTATCAACATACTTTCAATGCGTAAAAATTCAATTCCTCATCCACGTTTTTTTCATATATACCCATAAAGTTGCTTGTGCGTATCTATAATCTTGCTTATTTGTGAATACTAATATGCTTATAATTATGAACATACTTGCTAAATCATAAAATTCAATTCTTCGTTCCCCATTTTTTTCTTTAAAAACATGCATGATATGATCGAAAATGCATTTTATATGTGCTTAAATACTTGCTGTCATGAATAAAATATGTTTCTTACGTTTGTTCTCGTGTTATATACTATCGTGTTAATTGATCATTGTTTTTTCGTTGTATGTAAGTTGTATGTATTGAAATTATTTGATTATGACCCCATTTGTTCGACCAAGATTTCTTTGCTTATATATGACTATACACTTGCTTATAAATACTTACCGTATGCTAATGTGTATTCAAAATGTTGGTTTTTTTTAGCCTTTTAGGCCAATTAAAAATATTTTTTACCCATCTTTTTCAAATACATCTTTTTTAGCCATTTTAGGGTGTGAAATTCCAAACTTGCCCTTTGGTAGTTCAAAAGCCCTTTTCAAGTCTAACATTATTTGGGCGAAGAAGATGATGAGTAACTCGATTTCGAGTTACCCATCTTCTTTAAAGATTAAAAATCGAGTGTTAGAAAAAAAAGGTGACTTGAGTACTATAGCGTCGAAGTCATCGTAGCTCTCGACACTCGTAGCAATACTGTAGCTCGAGTTAGTATAACTCGACACTGTAGCAGTACTATAGCTCGAGTTCCTGTAGCTCGAGTTAGTGTAACTCGACACTGTAGCAGTTATTTTGTTTTTCTCCAAAAAACTTTGAATTCAAATAATTTTTTCGTTTTAAATTCGTTTTGCATGTATAATATATCAAATTAATCCTCTTTTCGATATCCGTAATTCAACACCCATATTGCATATTTAAAAACGAAAAATACAGATTCGATTTTTAAAAATAAAACTTGAAAGAAAGAGTAAGAAGATACATAGAGATAAGTAAAAATAGATGTATATGACCATTAATATGCTTAAAGGGTATGAATGTCATTTCACACCCCAAAAGGCTAAAAATATGTGTTTAAAAATTTGGCTATTTTTAATCTTTACAATTTGAAAATGGCTATTTTGTACCATTTCCACTATTCAAAATCTTGCTTAATTATTTCTTTTTGTTGAAACAAATTGTAATTGCAAACTATTCCGCACCAAATGATTGAAATGACAACAGATTCATCTCCGAATTGATACCAAAATGTGACGAACATATGACTCTAAAAGAAGGGATGAACAATTGTTGATGGATCAACAAAATGATTCGATTCGGTGAACAAGCAATCATTGATCGAAGGATTCATTGAGACAAATCCCACTAGCGTTGTAGTGTTGCCACCAACACAGGCCAAAAATAAGGAAGCGACAACGAGTCAAGAGCCGACTTCGAGTCAAAAGGACAAAACAATCAAGGTCGGGCGAAATGAAGAGACGTTATGGGAAATGTGAAGAAATACGTCGCACAATAGTAGGACGTCGACAAGTAGAATTCACTCTTATTGAAAATTTTTGAAATGCATGTTTGATACTGCTTATTAAAGCATTTGATACTGCTTATTTATCCATATTTTACCACTTAATATTTATGTTTATTTCAAATTTTATAAGTATTTGATTCATACAATCCTAAAAATTGTTCCTAGAAAATGAAAAAAGGGCATGTGCTCGATAAAAATGTTGTGGATCACTTTTTTTTTAACACCACTTATTCACATATTACAAAATGCATATGATTTCTTATTATAGTGCTTTTTATTACTTTGCACTTTGCCTATTTGTTACTGATGTAATGCTTTTCGATCAAAAGAAAAAAATGAACATAATTGATATTGAACAAAATACCATAAAGATACATGCTTACAAATCAAATGAATTCTGCTTACAAAGCATTTGAATCCTGCTTACAAAACATTTGAATACTGCTAAAGTATAAGATACTTGAAAAGTTAAATTGCTTGCAAGGCAATTGATTTCTGCTTACAAATCACTCGAACCCTGCTTAAAAAATATTTGAAATAGTGCTAGACACATTATCAGATACCATGAGATGATTGCTTACAATAAAGTTAAATTCTGCTTATAGACTAGATGAATTTTGCTTCAAAAACAATAATAAAAAAACATGAACTAACACACATCAATAGTCAAAAAACATACAACATCACTACAAAGTACTTCAAAAAACAAACAAATTTATAGTGTCTATAAAACACTCAAGTAATCAACACTTTGATCAAAAGTACGAATCAACAAACGTTTCACATTTTGCTCTCTGTCAGCCACTATTGCCTTCTTCTTTCTTGCTCTCTTTAGCCATTTCCAACGAAACACTAACAAAAAAAAAAAGTGACCAATAGTTATTTAATCAATCATTTATTAACGAAAAATAAATTTAAGCATACTATATATAATAAGTAAGCATGATATAGAATATGAATAAGCGCAATTGTCAATACCAATAAGCGAGAAAAAAACAACAAACATTCAAACCCCCAACCTTAGAAAAAAAAAAGATTGGAAATACTAGCTAACTCAGATGAAAGCATTATATAAAACATGCATGATAAGGGTCTTTTTATGCATGTTTTATGTATATATTTGAGTAGAATTTGAGTTATTTTATTGTTAGTTTTGTAAATTTTTGATTGTACATAGTTCATATTACTCCGAGGTGCTTTTATTGATGTAGATTGACCATTCGGGGCTAATTTTGGTGAATTTTGGACCATGGATTCATGTCAAAACATACCGGGGATTTAAGGATACAAAAATGCTCGAAATCCCAAGCTAAACGCTGTCATTCCGGGCCGTTTTGGTCCAACACGGGCAAGGGGTGTTGGAAAACACAGCCGTGGTCCACCGGAGCGAAACATTCAAAAAATTGCACAAAATAGCCTCCAACACGGCTTGTCCATGTTACCCAACACGACCGTGTCGAGAAACACGGCCTGGCCATGTTGGGAAGCACAACCATGTTGGTCGACTTCTGTGTGATAAAACAAAGACGGCCTGGCTGTTGTCTTTGGGCGACATGGCCGTGTCCGGGGCATTTTTCTCGCAACTTTTCCATGCGAAAATTATGAAAAAACTCACCAACCAAGATTTTTGACCACTTTTGTACACCTTTAACACCATATTTTGCTGCAACATGTCCCCATATTCCCTCAATTATCATATGAAAAAATAATTCAACAACCCAACAATGAAAGTGGAGCATTTGTTTAACAAAAGATAACATTATTGATGTGTTCTTTCACAAAAATGATGTCTATAAAAATCAAGAGTTTGAGTTGGGAAGAACATTAATTGTATATTCATTGATTCATTCTCTCTAAGTTACAAAGCAAAATACATTGAGAGAATAAAAAGAGAGGTAGAGTTGGAAGTTGAAGAGCATTAGAGGAGAAGGCTTGGAGTTCAACATCATCAACCAAGGAGGAAGTCTTGTATTGGTCTTGAATAAGAGCTAAGTACACCATGTTCATTTTATTCAAATCTTCTTGTGTAGTATACTCTTTTATCAAAGCCATGTGTAGCTAAATTTCTAGTGTTTGAATGTAATGAACTCTAGAATGAACTTGTGATTAAGGTTTGTATGTTATTAATAAAATCTTCATGTTTTGTGTGATTCACTTATATTATGGTTTATTCATTCGAATTGGTATATGCGCAATATTAGTTTGAAGTTTATTTTTCACCGGGAAATCGAGAGATTCATGGTGTAATAGAACTTATATAAGTGAAAAAATTGCATGCAATCCTAGATATAGGACGACATAAATCTTTTGGATTAGGGTCAAACCTAATATGAGAATTCACAAATCGTTATAATGCAATCTTGGGGGTTTTAACTAGAAAGAGATTTGATTAATCAACTTGAGGTTAGGAGTTATTCGCTCGATAGAAAGTTTAACTTAAATTGGGAATTTCTACGGTCCATGAAACATGAGATTTTATTAAAAGAGGATGATTTTTGCTAAGGGTTTTGGCAAAGATCGTTATCTTGTTAAATCACAAAAACATTCTAGAGGGATTTACATTCAAACACATTTCTAGCTCTTGATTTCTTATTCTACAATCTACTTTTATTTGATCTATTGTAAGTTGCAATTATTCCAAAATCTTTATTTTTCATTTTTAAACCAACATAAACTCGAAAATTGCTAGATTAGATAACAAAAAGACGGTAATTATTAGTACTTACAATCCTTGAATGACACTCGGACTAATAATCTATTCTATAAAACGATAGGTGCACTTGCCTAAGGTTTTAAAGGTAGCTTTTGAGCCATCAAGTTTTTGGTGCCGTTCTGGGATTGTAATATTAAGAACGCTTTATTTTTGTTAATCTAATCATTTTTTTATTTTTTTATTTTACCATTGTCTTTTATCTTATTTATCTTTGTAAGTCTTGGATTACACTTATCCTCTTTATTTACCACAGTGTATGCCCACTCGTCGTCGAATTTGGAAGTGCGAGACCGCCTGTAGCAACACAGAGGAAAGCACTAATACAGACCACGAGAAGGATATTAGCGAAAGCAAGCCTGTCATGGCGGATGAACAACAAAGAACCACGTACGACTACGCCAAGCCATCAATGGACGACACGTCGTCAAGTATCGTAAGGCCCGCTGTTGCCGCCAATAATTTTGAGATCAAACCAAATGTTATTCAAATGGTGCAACAATTTGTTTAATTCGACGCCTACCGCATTTAAGATCCCAATAACCATATCGCAAATTTTCTCAAATTTGCGACACCTTCAAAATCAATGGGGTCTCTAACGATTCCATCCGCTACGCCTATTCCCATTTACTCTTCTGGGACAAGTTAAACAATGGCTAAATACTTTACCAAAAGGAACAATCACAACTTGGAGCATTATGGCCGAAAAGTTCCTTTTGAAGTATTTTCCACCTAAGCTAAAACCGCACGACCGAGGAATGAAATCTCTTCATTCACTCAAGAAGACGATGAGACCTTGTTCGACACCTGAAAGAATCAAGGAATTATTGCGAAATGCCCACATCATGGCCTTCCTATTGGATGCAAGTCCAAACATTTTACAATTGGCTACTCGTTAAAGAGGCAAATGATTGATCGGCGGTGGGGAACTTTGAACAATAAAACACTAGAAGCCGCCAAGATCTAATAGAGGAATGGCCATGAATGGCTATCAATGGCAATTAAATGCACGAGGTAAACTTAACAGACAACGGGTGTATACAATGCGATGAATGGTTACACCGGGCCGCACAAGTCGAAGCTTTGACCCAAAAATCGACGATCTAGCCGCTCCTAAACCACCACCACCGTCGTTTTATCTTGTGAAACTTGCGAAGGATCGCATAATCATCGGAATGCCCACATACAATACCGCAAGCCGAACAGGCCAATTACGTTAGGAATCAAGCCGAAAATCACCCAAATAATCCTTTCACCACACATACAATCCTAGATGGCGACAACATCCTAATTTCAGTTGGGGTAATCAAGGCAACCACGACCTAATCCAATCCTAGTCTACACACACGTCTCCTGATTTCAAAAAAATCAAGGTAAGCCTAACTTGGAAGAACTTATAACAAAGTTTGTGCAATCAACGATACCCGATTTCGAAAGCGATGGAAACATCCTCGAGAAATCAAGAGGCATTTATCCATAATTTGGAAAACCAAATAGGACATATTGCAAAAATAATTTCCGAAAGGCCACAAGAAAGTTTGCCGGTAACACCGAGCCAAACCCAAGAGAGCACGTAAAGGCAATCACCATCAATGTTCCACATGAGCATAACACTCCCATGCATAAATATGTGGGGATGAAAAACCCATGAAAAAGGTGGTTGCGTATCACAAGCCCAAGATCCTTTACCCGAGTTTAATCAAGAAGATAGAAGAGAGGACAAATTTGGTAAGTACCTTGATTCTTCCAAGCAATTACATACCAATATTCCATTTGTTCAACCTCCTTCAAAGCATGCTATGGATCTAAATGACATCATTCCTAATGAAAAAGCTTAACAAATTATCAAATGTGCAATTGAATGATAAATGTTGTTCCAATGAATTACCACAAAAATTTAATGATCCGAAAGCTTTATTATCCCTTGTACAATTGATGATTTACCTGTCGATAGGAGCTAGATGACTTAGGAGCTAGTATCAATGTGATGTCTTACGAAACATTCAAGCATATGGGATTAGGTGAACTTAAACCTACTAGGATGGACATTCAATTAGCCGATAAATCGATTAAACATCCTGAGGTATTATTCATGATGTGTTAGTCAAAATTGATAAATTCGTGTTTCCATTGATTTTGTTATTCTTGACATGCATGATGATATAGAGGTTCCCTTAATTCTAGGGCGTCCTTTTTTTGGCTACTTTGCAAAATCGCTCATCGATGTGCATGATGGAAAACTCACTTTGAGAGTAGTTGAACAAGTTATCTTTAAAATTCCTTTGAAAAATCTTATAAGTGATACTTGTTTTCCTATAAACTTGATTGGGACAAGGATAAATGATTATTTGCTTGATATGACATCTAATGAACTCTTGAAAGCATGTGATGTTCACTGTGCAGACGTGTCCATAGAGAAATTCCTATTTAAGGATGTCGTGCAGAAAAATAGGACCATCAAGGTCATTTGTTCGAAAATCAACTTGGGTGGCGATGTTGATCAATGATATAAGGATTTTCATAAGTTCTAGGCTCCTCCGGATTAATCTTCACATTTAGGTGAATTAGTCCAGGCTATACGACTCTAAAGAAGCGCTACCCAGGAGACAACCCGATGTTTGTATTCATTTTTATTTTTTTTTATTTTCTTTCAAAAAAATCACAAGTCCTTAGAGTCATTTTCAAACCAGATTTTGATTATTTTTTGGGCCATGTAAAAAAAAAAAAACTATGAACATTTTTCTTTGTTGTCTTAATCGAATTTTTTTAGCCTTCACGGTATTCGAGTTGTGTATTATTTATGCTTGAAAGGGTATGAAGATGTTGACAAAGGTCACGTGCTAAACAACTCAATGGTCGCTCAACATCGATTTCACTCTTGTAGTAAGGTCGTGTTTTTCCTTTTCCATCTCTTTTCCTTTTCTTCTAGTTTCTTTAATTTTTGAGTGTTTTGTGTGTGTTTGTTCATTTTGTTCTTTCACATTGAGGACAATGTGAACCTTTAAGTTGGAGGTGGGTGCAATAACATTTTCGGAATGCTTGTGTGCTTGTTTTTATTATGAGTCCGTGTGTGCTTGTTTTAATTTTGAGTCCATCCACAAGAGGTGTGATTTTTTAACAAATTGAGTGTTTGGTAGTCAATAACTTAGCCAAATTATACCTATATTAACTTGTTAATTTGTGTTTTCAATGTGAAGCAATTGATTGTCTAGGATAGATTGACGTGGATGCGGGCCAAATTTTGATGAGATTTCCAATAGCATAAATATTTGATGTGTTAAGGCATATAATACGATACCTAGCGCTATGAACATCCAAGAATTCATGATTTAGTAGTGGTTAATTAGTTGTTAAACTAAGTTTGTAGATAAAAAAGATAAAAATGAGAAAAAAAGAAAACGAAGAAAAAATGGACCAATCGAGGTTATACTCCTCTATTTGTTGTTGCTTAGTAATTAGGAGCATTCATGAGCCCCGTGTTTGTCTTTTTTACGTAAAATGGTGACATGAATATGAGTATGAGAACCACCTTAGGAGTGTTTGAACAGAAATTCAAAATATAAACCTAGTGGAAGCATGCCTCAAAAAAAAGAACGAAAAAAGGGGAGAATGTATACTCCTTGACTTCTCATTCCAATAAAGTTCAAGAAGCTTGGTTATATGACTAGTAGGCTAACTACAAAGATCTATTTAGTTCTTGTATTTTCATAGCATTATTGAATTTAAGTTGTTCATAACTATCAATATTTGGTATTGATGATTTCAAGTCTGAATAATGACTGTAGATATTACAGTCTTTCTTGATAGTCGATCGCTTTGCAAAACTATGTTTTTACTGAATGGTTAATTCGGGTTGAGAAGGCTAAGAACTTGACTTCTTGTGTTCAATGTGTTGAAAAAAAAATTCCTTGTGTGTTGTGATTTATTGAATCCCTCTTTTTGATATAATATTTTGCTTGAGGACAAGCAAAGTTCAAAGTTGGAGGTGGTTTGATAAGGGTCTTTTTAAGCATGTTTTATGTGTATATTTGAGTAGAATTTGAGTTATTTTATTGTTAGTTTTGTAAATTTTTGATTGTACATAGTTCATATTACTCTGAGGTGCTTTTAATGATGTAGATTGACCATTCGGGACTAATTTTGGTTATTTTTGGACTATGGATTCATATCAAAACATACTAGGGGTTTAAGGATGCAAAAACGCTCGATATCCCAAGCTAAATGCGTTATTTCGGGGCCTTTTTGGTCAACACGGGCAGGGGTGTTGGGCAACATGGCCGTGTTCCACCGGAGCAAAAACTCGAAAACATTGCACAAAATAGCCCCCAACACGGCCCTCGTCCGTGTTCCCCAACACGGCCTTGCCTGAAACACCGCCTGGAAGCATGGCCGTGTTGGTCTGACTTCTTGTGTGATAAAACAAGACGGCCTGGCCGGCCGTCTTTGACGACACTGCAGGTGTGGGGCACTTTTCTCGCAACTTTTCCATGCGAAAATTATGGAAAACTCACCAACCAAGCTTTTGACCACTTTTGTACACCTTTAACACCCTATTTTGCTGCAACATCTCCCCATATTCCCTCAATTATCATATGGAAATAATAATTCAACAACCCAACAATGAAAGTGGAGCATTTGTTTAATATAAGATAGCATTATTGATGTGTTCTTTCACAAAAATGATGTCTATAAAAGCCAAGAGTTTGATTTGGGAAGAACATTCATTGTATATTCAGTGATTCATTCTCTCTAAGTTACAAAACAAAATACATTGGGAGAATAAAAAGAGAGGTAGAGTTGGAAGTTGAAGAACATTAGAGGAGAAGGCTTGGAGCTCACATCATCAACCATGGAGGAAGTCTTGTATTGGTCTTGAATAAGAGCTAAGTACACTATGTTCATTTTATTCAAATCTTCTTGTGTAGTATACTATTTTATCAAAGCCATGTGTAGCTAAATTTCTAGTGTTTGAATGTAATGAACTCTAAAATGAATTTGTGATTAAGGTTTGTATGTTTTTAATAAAATATTCATGTTTTTGTGATTCACTTATATTATGCATTATTCATTCGAATTGGTATATGCGCAGATATTAATTTGAAGTTTATTTTTTACCGGAAATCGAGAGATTCATGGTGAAATAGAACCTATATAAGTGAAAAGAGTTGCATGCACCTAGATATAGGGACGACATAAATCTTCCGGATTAGGGTCAAACCTAATATAGGAATTCACAAATCGTTATAATGCAATCTTGGGGTTTTAACTAGAAAGAGATTTCGATTAATCAACTTGAGGTGAGTGAGGAGGAAGAATCAACATGTGGAGTGATGTGATATGTTGATGAGTGGTTGGGAAGAGAGGGAAGAAATTACTTGAGTGCCAATTATTCATTATTATTAGTCTACACTTATCATAAAAGAGCGAATGTTTCGCTAAAATATACATAGACTAAAATATCCCTCAAGCCAACAAATTCTAATGGTAAAATGGTAATTTTGTAGAGATACAAAGCTTAATTACAATTTGTCTAATAGAAAACAAAAGGTCACTTTAATACCGCGCTCGATAGAGGTTTAACTTAAATCGAATTTCTATGGTCCATGAAACATGAGATTTTATTAAAAGAGGATGATTTTTGCTAAAGGGTTTTGGTTGTATCTTTATCTTGTTAAATCACAAAAACATTCTAGAGGGATTTGCATTCAAACACATTTCTAGCTCTTGATTTCTTATTCTACAATCTACTTTTATTTGATCTAGTGTAAGTTGCAATTATTCCAAATTCTTTATTTTTCATTTTTAAACCAACCAAAACTCAAAATTGCGAGATTAGATAACAAAAAGACGGTAATTATTAGTACTTACAATCCTCGTGGAATGACACTCGGTACTCAATAATCTATTCTATAAGACGATAGGTTCACTTGTCTAAGGTTTTAAAGGTAGCTTTTGAGCCATCGACGCATAAGCAAAATATACAACAAAAATAAGCAAATTTATCGAAAAAATATGCATTTAAAACTCACACTAGAGCAATCTCCCGGACTTTGTTTTTCAAATAATAAAGACAGTAAGAAACAAAAACACAACCAATCCCAGTATTTTGCACATATTTGAATATATATAAGCATAATATAAAACATAGATAAACAATGTTTTTGCCTCATTAAAGCAATCACCAAATACTTGTAAAAAACAAATGTGAGCATAATTATTAACAACAATAACCAATTTTTTTGCCACAATAAAACAATCTCCCAATACTTGGTGGGAAAACTAATTGCCACTCTCCTCCCATTTGACATAATAACCCAAACATATATAAGCAAATTACACAACAATCATAAGCAATTTATCAACAAAAATATGCAATTTTAAAGCATTCCAACAAATTTGGTACCTGCTCGAATAAAAATAAGACGAATGAAAAAGAGAAAAACAAATTTGGTACCTGCTCGAATAGGGATTTTACACAAGAAATTCGGGGTTTCCGTGTGCAGCTACTTCTAAGGAAATTTCATGACGCCCTAAGTGACGTGTTGCGGATGGTTCAACCCCTACTTGAATTTTGACTCGGTTGATGAGTCTGATTTTTGATTTCCGGACGAAAGATTTCACACTTGCTGGTATTTCTCGAGGTAGGGTTTAACAACAACTACTCGCAGATGGGGTGAGTTGGGAGACGCTTTGCGGGGAGGAGAACTCTTGAAGAATGAATAATGGAGAAGTGTTTCTCACTTTGTAGGATTTATTTTTGCAGAGAGATTTCTTATGTTAGCAAAGGAGACGAACTCTTTTCGACTCTTCATTTACCAAGTTGGAGAGATATGCAAAGATTTTGGATAAAAACACTTCTCCAAAAATGGTTCCTAAATTATAGCCCACTCCCAAAAATAACTTCCTCCCAAAACCGATTTTAATTAAAATTACCAAACAACCCTTTTATATTAAATTATATATAATAAAATTGTAAAATTTGTTTAATCTCAACTGTTTAAAAATTAAATCAAGGCCTCGATTTGGTCTCGTGTACTCAAATAAGTTATGTGGACTCACCCGATCTAAATCCTATATATATATATATAATATGGAGTGAAATAGAAAAGGAAAATGGTCATTTTTACACTTTTTGGGATAAGAAAACAATTTTTTTACCTAACTTTCATAAAAGTTATTTTTACCAATTTTTCAATGAAAGATCATAAATGCCCTTGTCCTCTTTCTCTTTTTCGGTTTAAAAAAATAAATTTTCTTTCATTTTTTTCTCCTTATTTTCTTCTTAATTTCCAAATATAACAACCTTTTTTTTCCTTTATTTTTTCAATTATTGAAGATTCAAGCACGTATGAAAGAGAAGTTTAAGTCGGTGTGAACCAAGTTATGTATTTCTTTCTTCAAATATTTAAGTATGATGTGGAAAAATTCGCTTACTTTTGTGAGGAGAAAAAAAGCCAAATGTTTCAACATGGCACTATCGTGCCACCATAAATGTGAGCACGATCGTGCCACAATGCATTCTGAGCACGATCGTGCCACCCTATGTTTTATATAAGCATGATCGTGCAGTCATATAGTGCGGCATAATCATGCCACGTGATGTTTTATATGATGTGGCACGATCGTGCAGTCCTATAGGCAACATAATCGTGCAGTCCTATAGGGAGGCATGATCATGCCACCCTATGTTTTATGTAAAGGCGGCAACATCGTGCAGCCCTATTGGGCAGCACGATCATGTCACCCTATGTTATATAGCAATACGATCGTGCAACTTTAGTAAGGGTACTTTTGTCTTTACAGATAAAAAATATATATTTTTGTAAAAAAATGGGTAGAAATAAATTGTTTCACTATCCAAAAAAGTAAAAACAAAAACCACCAAACAAAAAGTGGAATAAAAGATCTCGTCGGTCAAACTTTGCCATGTTAGCTTTATAGAAAATCACATTGTAGATTTTGCTCTTATTACAATGCTTCATATGGAACAGGAAAATATTAGAAATGGCCTAATTTTAAAGCCCATGTTCAACTTTAGCCTCACTTATTCAAAAGTTTCAAAATAGCCTTTTTATTTGATAAAACCCCGAAATACCCCTTATACAAGGTTGAAGGCAAACTAATGGTTTTTAAAGGTTTTAGGGCCGAAAAAATGGTATCGAGCTGATTTATTAACAACTTTTAGTTAAATTTATTATATTTATGTAATTAACAATTGGTGAGGAGAAATTACTCCGAATATATGGATCTGGACAATTGTCCAAGATGTACACCTTACAGACATATCGTCAACTTTTGACGATGTACGCACAAGATCACCAAGACAAGATAGCATATTGGCAAAACCAATATGATGAAAAAGAACACGCAGAGCCGATACGGAAACCTTGAGACACCGCCAAAAGAAAGCGGCATATTATTTGAGTTTCTAAACAAGAAACTGTATAATATATGTCGATTTGATGAATCGCCAAGAAGCATGTTCATTTGGTTTTATACCATTGATTTGAGTTTCCTAGACTAGAGTTTTGTGTTGTTTTTGAGTATTTTGAGTCATTTTTGTTATATCTCATAGTTTAGGCATTATTTTCCATTGTTTCGAGTCATTTGAGGGGCCAATCCATGTTGAGAGCCAATTATATTGAGTTTATAGTCATATTAATGAATCGTGTATCAAAAGAAGTACGAACGAGCAAACAACGTGAGATTGATTTGAAGAAAAGTCCAAATGCGTCTCGAATTTCTAGCACTGGCATGGTTTTGTATTTTGGCCATAACTCTCTCTACAAAATTGATATTGAGCTGATTCAAGTGGCTATGGAAAGCTAAGAGATAGGGCTACAACTTTGATGAAGGAAACAAAACCAAATTCGGACATTTGGTGGGCAAAAAAAACCGGGCGCTGCAGCGCCGTGAGACAGGCAAGGTGTTAGATTTTTCCAGTGGGCAGCTAGAATAGCTCAATGCCCTGCAGCCAGCTCCGGCGGATTTTTCTTGGAATGTGCTGGGCGCCGCAGCGCCCATGCCCGGGCGCCACAGCGCCCGGGGCGGATTTTCCTATGTTGGCCTATCTTTTTCTTGGATCTTTGTGGGGTTATAAATAGAGACATGGGGGCGTGAATTGAGGGACTTTGGACCATTTGGAAGACAACAAAACAACAAGAAGACAAGGAGAAGAATAGAAACATCTTGGGACAAGCTTGGAGAAGAAGATTGAAGGCTCTTATCATCTAGAAATAGAGAAGATCCTCTCAACTCTTGTTCTTATTTTGTTACTCTCCATATTTTGTAAGATGTATTGTTGTATTCTTATGGATTCATTTTCTTTAATCATGAGCTAAACTCTATAATTCTAGAAGGATGATGTAATCTATGTTTGAACTTATGTTTTGAAATTGTGGTTTGTCAATCTAGATCTATCAATTTATTTGTGCTATTTGGATCTATTGCTTCTAAATTACTTGATCAATAATTTAGAGTGTTTGGTGTATTTGATTTGACACTTGAGAGAGGTAATTGAATACATGACCTTGGAATAGCATAACCTAGGATTTCATAGAATTGAGAGATTTGTGAATCCTTTGAAGTCATTTATCAAGATTCATAGCTTTTATTGAGATTTCAATTGGTGATTTTTATAGAGATATTGATTTCCCAATTAGATCTAAAATCATTTGACACTAGAGAGGAAATGATTATTGTAGAAATCTTGACTTATAAATTGATAATTGATGATTGATAAACCATATAGATAACATAAGGGATAATTAGATTCATCATACCTCTAGAATTCATTTAATCATTTGGATAAACACATTGATATTTTTCATATTCTTGATTTATTTTTGATATTTTTGATATTTTTAATATAATCAACTCCTTCAAATATTGAATTTCTAAATAAAGTTAGACTATTATATTATAGTACTTAGCAATAATTCGATAATCATTCCCTGTGGATTCGACAACCTTACTTCTCTATATTAAAACTTGACACCATAGACTTGCGGTTAGAAAAATCTCTAACAAGTTTTTGGCGCCGTTGCCGGGGAATAATTCATCTTATTTGCGCTAATATTATTACTTAGTAGTTTTACTTTAATTTAGATTGGTTCTTGTTACAATAGGTTTATGCCGTTTTTGCGTTTTCTTGTTGATGCGAAGAAATAAAAGTGCTAATTTAATCTTATTTGATCCAGAAATTGAAAGAACACTTCGAAAGATTAGAGCCGCACGAAGAATCGAATTTGCAAAAATGACAGGAAACGGTGATGATGAAAATCGCATACCCATTATTGCACCACCGGAGAGAGTCATTTGTGACTATTTTAGACCAACCATCAACCAAAATTATTCAGGCATTGTTCGCCAACCAATCAACGCGAACAATTTTGAATTAAAACCGGCCTTGATCAACATGGTACAACAAAACCAGTTTGGGGGAAGTGTTGTGGATGATCCTAACGCTCATTTGGCGATTTTTCTCGAGATATGTGACACAATAAAAATGAATGGGGTTCCTGATGAAGCTATTCGGTTGAGGATATTTCCATTTTCACTTCGTGATAAAGCTAGACAATGGCTTCAAACCTTTCCACCCGAAGTATCACTAGTTGGGATGATCTCACCGAAAAATTTATGGCAAAATTCTTTCCACCTAGCAAGACACTTCAATCAAGAGTGAGATTGCTCAATTTCAACAGATTGACTTTGAACCACTCCATGAAGCTTGGGAGCAATTCAAGGAATTATTGAGGAGGTGTCCACAACACGGTACACAGTTGGCATAAAGTTCAATATTTTTATAATGGTATGAATGGTCATTCGAGAACTATTATAGATCTTTGCGGCATGAGGTACATTGATGGCTAAAACTCCAAGTGAAGCCATGCTTTTGCTAGAAGAAATGGTTGCCATAGTTACCAATGGCCTTCGAGAGATCCATGCCAAGGAGAGTTGCTTGTTCTTGAACTTGATAATATGTATCCGCTTTGGCCTCTCAAATTTCCGCCTTGTCAAAGCAACTTGCCACCCTCAATTCTAGTGGAAAACAAAGAAATGAAGTTGTTATGGAAATAAGTCAAGAGATGATGAGGCCCGACATGGAACGAAAGTCAATTATGTGAACAATCGGGGTTTCAATAATAAAGGGAATCAATTGCCAACACATTATCATCCAGGACTTGAAATCATGAAAATTTCTCATATATCAATACGAAAATGTGTTACAACCACCTCTGGATTTCAAACTCGTGGCAAGTGCGAGTACACATGTGGGAGAAAACAAGTCGTCCTTGGAAGAATTACTTGGCACATTTATTGTAGAAACCCGAGCTTGGATGAACAAGAGTGATGCTAACATGGACAATCTTGACTGAGAGTTACAACAATAGAAGGTCACATCAACTCCTTGGTGAGCGTAGAAGGCGATTAGCAACAACAAAGTGAATTCATTGCACGTGAGAGAGGGAAATTTCCGTGATACGGAGGTTAATACAAGGAGCATTGCAATGCAATTTATGTAAAACGGAGGCGAAATTCACTTTGCACCAACAATCTCCTATTTATGCGAAACCAAAGGAATCCAAGAAAATGAAGTTGGAAGAGTTTGAGACCTGTCTATTTGAGAGGAATGTAGTGCAATAGTCCGAGTAAACTACCTCGAAAATGAAGGATCCAGGAGTTTCACTATTCCTTGTACTATTTGAGGAGTTTTCTTTGAGAAACCACTTTGTGATCTTGGGTCCATGAATCTTATATCTCTTTCGATGTGACGAAGTTTGGGCTCGGGGAGGTGAAGCCGTCCAATATCACTTTGCAATTTGGTCGATCGATCCATCGCCTATCCATGGGGAATCATTGAAGATGTATTGGTAAAAATTAATAAATTTATTTTTCCTATGGATTTTGTAGTGTTGGATGCGAATGAGGACAAGAAAATACCTATCATCTTTGGGCGACCATTTTTAGCTACAACACGGGCTTTGATCGATGTAGAAATGGGGAGCTAACTCTGCCCGGGTAAATCGGGGAGAAAGTTGTATTCACCATCCATCCAACCAACATGCTAAAATTTGAATTAAATGATGGTAAGCGGATGGTTGGGAATATAGTCAAGACATTGGAGGTTGGGGAGTTTCTAAGAGCGGCAATGTGGATAACATGCCTATGGATCTCCAACTTGAGGAGAATCGACAAAGTCCGTCAAGACTCAGAAACTTAGCGCTTCTTGGGAGGCAACCCAAACTCCTTTTTTTTTGCTTTCTTAGTTTTAATTTAGTTTAGTAGTTGTTTTTGTTTTTTTATGTGTTAGGAATTCTATTGTTTAGATTTTGATGAATGCCATGTAAAATTTAGAATAGAAAGTTGGCTCCCAATTCTTGCTTTGAAATGTATTGTAACAATTAGAGTGGCCAAGTGAGTTAAGTCGCCTACGCTCCAACTTGCAAGAAGACAACTGAAGGCTTGAAGGAAAACTTCTGCATGAGAGACAATGAGTACAACAAAAGAAGAAGCGACAGAACTCGATCAAGAAGCAATCGCGAGATGCACTGAGTGGAACATCACCAAGTCAACTCAACTCAGAAGCCAAGTCTCAAGGTGAAGTGACGGAAGAGTCATCCATGATTGGAAGGCGACTCTAAGTCACCTGGGAAAGCAAGGAAAAGCGATCAAGTCGAGATAATCGCAAAAGAACCGTTGACAAATCAAGAGATTTACTTAAACAAGTAATATCTCCATACTACCTTTCTTGGAGTGCTCGGTCCCGAAGCGTGCAAAAGGAATGAACCAATGGGAAGCACTACACCGTGTCGAACTCGAAAAGGTGATAAAACATTTCATACGAGGAAATGGCAATTCCAAGAAGCGCATACCAACGATCGCAAAGTGATTTTCAAAAATGAGCCTCTCTCTTCAACGGGCAAATTTTTGAAAGTTCACTATAAAAGGCCGAGGAGTTTATTTGAGAAGGATGATGAATGACACATGTGAGATATACAAGCTTATCAAAAATCGAAACATTCTCAATCCTCAAGCCTACACTTCAAGTACATCAATCCAACACTTACCCGTGAAGGAAGAGAACTTCAATCGATTGAAGAGGAAAATATCAAAACAAGGGGTCTACATTCCAAGAAGGATTGTAGAAAGGTTCAAGGCTGAACCAAGTCTTAAGCTTTTGGAAGGCTTCGTGATCAAATCCAAAGTGCTTGAGCAAGTGGTCAGTAGTAGCAAGGCAAACCTGTGAAGAAGGCTGAGTCGTCGAGCTTGGTGAGTGATCAAGGCGTCTCGGATCGAGTCCCAAAGGATCAAGTCGGCTTTTGTTGTGATCAAGACTTGTATCGGGTACTGCTACCACTTTGTAAACCGATCATTACTTAGTGGATTCCTCCAGAGTTGGAGAAGAGAGGAGTAGAAGAATTACCCCATCTTCGAACCTCTATAAAAACTTTCTTTGTGTCATTTACTTTACAACATTTAAATATCTGCACTTTTAATTGCTTATATCTCATTTGATAAATTTGCTATCCATTTAATAATTGATAAGTACTAAATCAAGTCAAAAACTTGCTTAATCAAACTTAAGGGTGTTAAGTCTTCCAATGAAAACAAAACCACGGTGAGTCAAATTATAGCCAACAATTGAGTTACTCTATTAATGGCTCAAATTGTCTGTTGAGAGATTAACTCTCTTGAGTGACTAATTCGATTTGTCCATCAAGACACAACTGTGTAGAACTCTAGTAGATTTAAAAGGCCTAAATCGAAAATTTGGTAAGGTTTATTCAACCCCCCTTCTAAACCTTACACTTACACCCCTTGGGACCTACAAGTGGTATCGGAGCGGTTGGTTCATTGAACCCTCCGCAGTTCTTGAACTAGATCTCCAAACTTTTCAAAAGTCTGCTTTAGTACTTAAGCTTTCAAAACTCTTTTCTTTCATTAAAAGTTATTATCATGGAAGCAAATCTAACACGCATTCCTATGTTCACTATTGAAGAATTTGATGATTGGAAAATTCGTATGCGAGCTCATCTATCAAAGATTACATGATGAGATGTGGATAGTGATAGAAGATGGGCCTCTGCAAATATTAAAGGTGAACACATCGCATGCGAAGAGTTGCAAGAAGGAGAAGAAGATCTTTGCTCCCTGACCCGATCATGGTTGAAAAACCAAGAACTCGAGTGGACAAATGATGACAAAAAAGATACAACCTGGACAATGTAGCCAAGGACATTCTTTACAAAACCTTGACAAAGCCATGTTCAATAAAGTGAAATCATGCAAAATCGCTAAGGAAATGGGACAAACCGACATTGATTTGTGAAGGCTCAGCAAATCAAAGAAAACAAACTATCGGTGGCGTACAAAAATTTGAGAACTTTAAAATGATCTCGGAGAAAACCTGGATCAACCGGATGCTCGGTTTACAGAAATCACAAATGAGTTGTCTACACTTGGAAAGGAATATACACGAAGAAATGTGTATGAAGATCCTAAAAAGTCTTCGGTGAATGGGAAATGAAGGTCATGGCATTAAGACACTCCATGGACCTATCAAAGACATCCAATCATGAGTTATTCTCGGACCTCAAAGCCTACGAGTTTGGCCGAGAAGGAAAGACCAGGAAGAGACAATTTGTACCCAAACAAATTTGCTCTAGTTGTCAAAGATGGAAGGAGAGCTGAGGTCAAAGAGGCAATTGACCCGGAAGAAATAGCCCGATGGTTAAAAGATTTAACAAGTTCTTTAACAAGAACTACAAGAGAGGAAAGGGTGAATCCTCCGAGAAGACACTCGGCTCCCTCCAAATCAAGGGATGAAAGGCCAACCAAGAGAATGCAGATCATCAACAAGTTGAGTATCAAAGGGTCGCAACTCAAGAATAGAAAGAGTCGATCAAAAGGCTGAATATCTATGTTGGAATTGTAGACAACCAGGTCACTATGCTATTGATTTGCTCATATCCTGTAGTCAACAAGTACGAAACGAAGAAGAAAAAGAAAGGTCTTGAGAGAAAGAAGACAAGAGAAGAAAAAAGCAATGATGGTGCGAGATCAGGCTGAGACAAATGAGGTCAAGGGGAGACAAGGCAGTGACTCGAGCGAGCGGTGAAGCCGACTACACAAGTGACTCGAAGAAGAAGCCTTGATCCGCTTAATGGCCAAAGAACAAGATCAAGAAGATGAGGCGATCTAACTCAACAAGCTCGGACACTAGTGATAGTGATCACACACACACTTCATCACCCACTGATATTTATGATTCATTAGGCAAAATGATGAAAGATTTTGAGCACATTAAAACCTCACACACACTATTGAATGAGGAAAACACTACTCAAAAAATCAAAACTCAAAGTGACTAAGGAGCCGAGTACTCTAAGTCAAATAGGCCGATGAGAATAAAAGTTTAAAGGTGAAAATGCTAAATTAATAAGCGAGAAATTGCTGCTATAGAAACGAGGAGAATGACCTCAAAAATGTTATTGCCTCATTCACTAAGGCATCTAAATCATTGGATGATCTTATTATGAGTCAAAGAGAATGTAGAAACAAGACAGCTTAGGATTCATTTCCTTTGTGCCATGTCAAACCTCGAGAGCAATTTTGGAAAAAGGATCTTCAAGTCATGAAGAGTCCGAAAAATCCAAAACTCTAAATGTTGCACACACTTTCAATCCAAAGCACAATACTAAGCAAATCGGCCTTGGTTACAAAGGAAAAGGAAAATGTTGCCGAGTTGAGAGTCTTTGAAAGGGCAAATGAGAAGAAATTCACCGAGTCCTCAAATGAGACTCCAAACAAAATACTCAGTAAAGAAGAAGCGAGCTACCAAAAATCCCAAAAACTCATAAAAGAAATACATATGATGGGAATGGTAGAAAATATCCAAGCCAAGTGATTGGAATAATGTGAACTATCGGCTAGACTTATGGAATACAAGCCCAAATGGCAAAGGCCTAGAACTCAACAAAGGCCATTCCAAAAGCATAAGAGCTTTCATCAACACACATATGCACCTAGGCACTACACTCAAAGACACCACAATTACCCAAGAAAGGCAATTGCTAAAACATACACGCAGCATACGACAAAAGAGACAAATTGTATGAACCTATAATCCCAAGCAATTTGCCAGGATTGATTATGATTATGGCAGCGATAGATGGCAACCTCTTGAAGTCAAATCATTTGGCTATAGGTTGGTTGGATCATCTTATAATTCTAACCCCTCGGACCCGCATACAGAATGGGTACCTAAAACTTAATTTCCTTGATTACGAGGTTCAAGGAATGCAGTGAGTGCCAAGGAACCTGGTACATGGATAGTGGTCATTCCGGACATATGACAGAAATAAGAGAAATCTGTCAAAATTCAAGGAAGTCAAAGGAGCCAAAGTCATATTTGGAGGAAATGAAGCTCCTGGTGAAATAAGAGGCATTGGATCCATCCGGAGGAATGGTTTAGAAATCACGATGTTGCATATGTGGAAGGACTAAACTTCAATTTACTAAGCATCGATCAACTCTGTGACAAAGGGCTACAATGTTGGATTCAACATGGGAATATGCCAAATCAAAAATGTTGAATCTAATGAAGTTGTCTTTGCAAGGATGTAGACAGAAAATATGTATGTAGTGGATTGGTCAACTCGCAACACCCAAAGACTTTTGTCTACTAGCAAAGAGCACAAACCAATCAAGTTGGGCGTGGCACAAAAAGTTCGAGTCATCCAATTTCAAAACGATCAACAAACTAGCAAGAAGTCATCTTGTGGAAGGACTTCCAGGACTCGGTATACAAGAAGGAGAGTATATGTGATGCATGTCGAAGGAAAACAAATCAAGTCGTCGTTCAAAGAAAAACATGTCCATCCTCAACAAAAATATTGCATCCGCTTATATGGATCTATTTGGCCCAAAGGAACCAAAGAAGCATAAGTGGAAAGAAATACACCTTGGTGGTAGTAGATGACTACTCAAGATATACATGGACAATATTCATGTGCAAGAAAAAGAAACTCTACAAAAGCTACCACAAATTGATGAAGAGGATACAAAATGAGAAGAGTCAAACCATTATCAAAATAAGATCGGATAGAGAACCGAGTTTGTCAATGGAATAATAACTCAAGATCTTGTATTGAGAATGGTATTGGTCATGAACTATCACCGCAAGGACTCCACACAGAATGGAGTTGCGAAAGAAGAATGTAACCCTCAAAGAAGCAAGAGACCATGTTAGCTGAAGCGGGGTTACAAAAAGATTTTGGTGAAGCAATCAACACACCGCTACACCCAAAAATGTATGATAAATAGGCAAAATGACAAAGACTCCCTATGAGATCTGGATGGAAGAAAACCAAATGTTGCATATTTCAGGATACTTGGATGTAAATGCTTCATCCACAATAATGGCAAAGACAACCTAAAGGCTTTTGATGCTAAAGTGATGAGGGTATCTTCTTAGGATACTCACCAAAGCAAAGCCTACTGAGAATACTCAACAAAAGAACTATGGTTACTGAAAGAATCCATTCATGTAGTATTCGATGAGCCAAACATAAATGGAGAAGACATTGAAGAGTCACCGATAAGGTCAAACATCCAACCTCACGAAGAGTCCCTATGTCTTTGAAGGCAAGCGGGGATTATCAATTCGAAGAAGATGAGATAGCCGAATCTCAAAAGCGGTGGAAAATCTGCACCCATGAGTGATCACGAGAGAGCGACCACAAGAACACACCAGTAAGTCGATCAATCCAGCTAACTTACTTCAACTTTGACGTAAGATGGCCGAGAGACCATCCACGAGAACTTGTCATTGGAGATATAAGAGAAAGCGTCAAGACAAGATCGAACCCAACAAGAAGCAATGTTCACATGCTTCATCTCGCAGAATAGAGCCCAAAGATGTGTCACAAGCATTGGATGACACACATTGGATTCAAGCTATGCAAGAAGAGTCAATCGGTTTGAGAGAAATAAAGTATGGGAATTAGTACAAAGACCCATACATCAAAATGTTATTGGAACCAAATGGGTATTCGAAATAAGATGAACAAGGAAGGCTGTGGTAAGAAACAAAGCAAGACTGGTAGCCAAAGGATATTGCCAAGAAGAAGGAATAGATTTTGATGAAACATTTGCTCTGTAGCAAGATTGGAAGCTATAAGGATGTTTCTTGCCTATGCGACTCACAAAAATTTCATTGTATATCAAATGGATGTAAAAAGTGCATTCCTAAATGGTCTATTGGAAGAAGAAGTGTATGTTGAGCAACCTCCGGGGTTTGTGCGAGAAGACTCTTGAAGACAAAGTATACAAACTCAAGAAAGCCTGTGCACGGATTGAAACAGGCACCCAGAGCATGGTATGATACCTGTCACAATTCCCGATTGAAAATGGATTCACAAAAGGAAAAGTAGATAGAACACTTTTCTTTAATTCAAGACAAGAAGAAGTATCTTGCTTGTTCAAATATATGTGGATGACATCATTTTTGGATCCACTAACAAAGAGTCATGTGAAAAATTCTCAAACCTCATGCAAAGTAAATTTGAAATGAGCATGATGGGAGAGCGACATTCTTCCTTGGACTTCAAGTGAAACAATTGAAGGATGGAACCTTTATAAGTCAAACAAAATACACGAGAGATTTAATGAAGAAATTTGGTATGGAGGAGAAGTCTTCTGTAAAAATACCAATGAACACATCGATCAAAATGGACATGGATGCAGATGGCAAGCACAGTAGATCAAACAAGATCTGAGCACTTATTGGATCACTGCTCTATCTCACAATAGCGAGCCGACATCACCTTTCTTTGTAGGTGTATATGCAAGATTTCAATCTGCTCCAAAAGAGAGCCATATGACTGACTAAGAGAATATTGAGATACTTAAAGGAAGCCATGAAGTAGGCCTATGGTATCCAAAGGAAGGTGGATTCAAGCTAATTGGCTATTCGGACTCGACTATCTCTTGGATGCGAGTGGGCAGGAAGAGCACTTCAGGCACATGTCAAATGCTAGGAAACAGACTAATTTCTGGTTTAGCAAGAAGCAAAACTCAATAGCCACCTCTACTACAAGGCGAGAATACATAGGCTGCGGGCAAACAAGCCCAAGTCCTATGGATGAGACAAAGAAATGAGAGATTATGAAGTTGAAGAAAAAGAAATTCCAATCATGTGTGATAACACAAGTGCCATTGCAATCACTCAAAATCTGTGTTGCACTCAAGAACAAAACATATAGATGTCGAGATATCACTTCATAAGAGATCATGTTGAAAAGAAGGACATTATCTTGGAATATATCTCAAGCGACAAGCAACTAGTGACATCTTCACAAAACCATTATGTGAGTCAAGATTTGAAGAACTCAAACATGAGTTGGGGCTAATTGAGCTAAGCCGAGACACGAAGAAGAAAGAAAAGGAATGGAACAGGAAAGAAGGTGAAAAAGAGTGAAAACAAAAATCACTTCGAGAATCACCATGTCGGAAAATCAAGGCTATACCAAGTCACCGATAGGTTTGAGTCACTAAGAGAAATGTGAGAAGCGAGTTAAATCGGCTAAGAGATAAGGTGATTAACTTATGAGCAAAGTGACAAAAACGCATCGTTTTTGACTTAGCGGAATGTTTTAAGAGACACGTCGGATAATGATGATGTGTACAGGACATAAAGCTGCACACCAAGCCTATGATTGGATATAAATGCTTTGCCGCATTAAATACGAGACATGAATCGCTCAATATGCGTGCGAAATCAAGCCGTTGATTTCGACCACGATTCAAAAACCGTCTGCACGCCCTTTCATAAACCATATTTAAACCATTTCCGTCCGTTTCTCTCTCACACTTCTAAAACCTGTTCAATCTCTCTCTCAAAAAGCAAAGGCAAATACTCTCGAAACCCTATCAACCTTCAAATCAAATTTACGAACTTTTCCTTGAAAGTATTAGAGAAATGGCACCAACGTATGACTTTACCAAGTTGGGAAAACAAATCCACACCGGTTCGACCGTGGATTTCGACGGAATGGTGAAGCGAGGGTCCGACGACACCCTGGTGAAGAAAATCGCGGAGAAGTTAGAAACGTCGGGGAAAACCGTTTCTAACGCTGGAATATCCTATGACCTACGTGGAGGAGGTCGCACAATTCGTGAATGCCGAGATTCACGATGAAGGAATCAAGTCATCTGTTCACGAAGCAAGCGGTGACTATCAACGCAAGGATTTGGTGAATATTGCTCACTACCAAAGAGAGGAGCATCGATCAAAGAGGATGTAAACTTGGTGAAGCATGGAAAGAAATAGCCAAGTCCGACGTTCTTGACAAAATAATATACACAAACAAACAAGAGATCTGGCGAAGGAGGATTATCACAAATTGTTGGACATTGTTGCCAAGTGTATCGACATCAAATTTGGCGGCTTTGACCAAGCTGTCACAAAGGCAAAATTGATTGTGATGGCTGCAATAATCGAAGAAAAGAAGATAAACTGGGTGAGTTTATATACAAAGCAGACTCTGCGAACGTAGGAAACAAGTCCTTCAAAGAAGATGGGTCATTTGGAGGATCTCTCGGGATATGGCCAGTGATTGGCCGGCTATTGGAGGTGAAAGGAGTACCTCTTAGACATGGGAAAGCATTCCATGTTAACAAGAGGATGTTCGAGCTAATCTCTCTGGTGCTCGAGAAGCGGCGTACGCCAAGAGAGGCACACCAGGTGAGGGGAATCACCACCCCAAGACACAACTCGCTTCCTCTCAACCAAGAAGAAAGCTGCCCCTGCAGCTACTAAGAAATCTCTTGCCCTGCTGCAAAAAAGAAAACCAAACATGCTCCCGCCCCTGCAGCGAGTCACCCGCCCCTGCAGCCCAGTCAGTCACCGCCTGGCGGCCGTGTCACCCGCCCCTGCGGCGGCGGTCGAGAAGGACTCACAAATTCCTTCTCTCGATCGTCAAAAGAGGAGAATCGACAAGCCTAGACGGCCAGCTCCTCGAAACAAACACAAGCACCGGCCCCGGCCGCCCAAGACTCGAGAGGACACCGTCTCTCGAACCGTAAATCCCTCTCGGTACAAACTAAGGGGCGAAGAAGACTTGTAAAGCAATCCGAACAGAGAAACCACCGGTGAGTCGGCTACTCGGCTAGCACAAATACCGAGACTACTGGAGAAGTAGAGTCTCCAGGCGTAGTAGATGAAACAGCCAAGTCTGCATTGAAGGTGATCGTGAGAGGCAACTCAAGACACAAGTGTAGCTCACACAAAAAAACTCAAGAAAGAACCAGCCCAAGCAGATAGTGATGTAATGATCCTATCTCCACCTTACCCGGACATCCGAATCGTCTGCGTGAGTGGAGAAAATGGAAGTTGAGCAAGTCGAGGAACAGTTCCAACGGCTGAATTCATAGAAGAAGAAGAGGAACTGCTAAATTTCCTTGGATTATCTACTGTGCTCTCCCACTCTAGATGAAGACAAGCGCATGGATATTCCGGATCTACAAGGACAAGGAGAGAGAAAAGCAAGGCGAAGAAGCCGGCAAGCACGCGAGAAGGCAAGTATGTGCCCTATCTCCACCCGCGAACACTTCCATCCTCTCCTTGATGTCTTCTCCGAAAGTGATGAGGAACTGAGAATCTTTGCGCCCGAAAAAGTGCGGATCGCAGCAAGCATTGCATGAATCAAGAATCCTTCACGAGCAAAGACCGATGGAGGGACCAGGAGAGTCCTCGAACACACGGTGAAATCGATTCAATGGGAGTGGTTCAAAGAAATAGCCACCGATGTTCTTCTACCATTTCCCCACTCACTCGGAAGAAGCAATAAGGAGATGGCGATGAAAGCTGGGCTAGTGGGGACCCCAATGAGCCAACCCCTATTGAAGGTGTGCTACCACCGCCCCAACGGTGAACCATCAATTGCAACAAATGGGAGTCCCGAGACGAGTGACCCCACTCCAAGTCACTCGGTGGTGCGCCGGTGAGGAAACTCCCTCCACCTGCAAAGCAAGGTCGGAGGATCTGCAGATGACTCCACAAAGAATGTAGGAGGCGAAGCAAAGAAAACTCAAACACAAGAAGAAAATGACAAGTTGCCATCAACGAAGCTCGGGCGATTGAGGCTCTGAGACTGAGAATGCCCAGCTCTACGAAGGCTAATGACGCCTGATGATGCGATCGAGGCACGAGGAAGGAAACCCGAGTTAACACTGGGCGATGAAAGCGCAATCCATGGGGTTGAGACTCCAATGGATGCCATCAGAAGACCCTAAGGCAGTGACACTCGTCGAAAGGAAGACCAAGGCCTCGCAACAGAGAGACTGCCGGAGGAAATGAAGGCCCACGGGAGGTTGAGACTTCCTGGGTAACACACCAAGGTGAAGTAGAACATCCCTCCCGCAACCATCGATCCATCCGAGAAGGAGATCGGCGCACTTCATGATTCCCAGGACAACCCCGATGTCACCTTTCCGGATCGGAAGGCGAAGAAGAAGCTGAGTCAACCCCCATGACAAATCCAAAAGACTCACTGCGGATGTTCCAGAGCACGAGCAAGTCGATCCCAAGACTACTCGTCGGACCTTTAATTTTGATGATGAGCCACCAATGGAAATCTCATCATCGTCCGATGACGCTCGATAAGGCCGGACCGTCTACTCAAAAGGAGAAATCACCGAGACCAACGAAGGTTAAGACAACAGAGGCTCAATGCAAGCCGAGTCTACTACACCACAAAACCCAGTGAACCAGACCACCGCTCCGGCTCCTCAAGCTACAAATCGGGATCGATTCCCAAAGAACTTCACGCCCACCGCTTATCATCGAACAAATCCCGGATGGCGGTGATGAATCCTTTGTGGAATCTTTCCCTTTCTCACTTTGGAGATACGAGAACTCCACGAAGAGTCGAAAATGAGCAAGCACGCTATCACGGACCAGCTCCTGTTTTTCACTCGAGGCACCATTGTTCCAGCCGACTTGATTTCGACAATGTGGCCATCACCGCACCTTGAAGAATCATCAAGTGAAATCGAAGTGTTCAAGGCACTCTTTCTTTGAAGTTGAAAAGATGGAGAGGCATCGAGGCCTCCTTGGATATGCGCTGGACAACAGAGATGCCAACCTTACACTGACTTGAGAGGCATCACACGAGAATAAGGGAATGGTGGCAACAGCAGCAATCAATCAATGCGTGTGGAACAGAGATACTTCGACAATTATTCAACAAGCCGGGTGTGGAGAGTGAAAATGTTGATGCGAAACGAAGGCTGCGGGAACACATTGAACATATGCACGAAGCTCACACTTGCCGAGATCAAGGCTGCTGCGTGAGCGAAATGCAAATGATATACTGCGTTTGGAAGAACACATGACAAGAAAATTCAGCCTTCTCATGGCTGAGATGAAGCGATTTATGAGAATCCAACGCTACTCGATGCGAATTCCGTGCGGCAAAGATACAACGCAAGACTTGAAGCAAAAATTCAACCATCGGGAGACTTCGACTTCATGCTTGCCAAAGATGTTCCCCCAGGGTTCCTCTATCCTTTGATGATGCCAAAAAGGGAAGAGGAATACCTTAGAGCAACAAAATCGAAGTTTGAAAAGAAAGGAAGCGGTGACAAGGAACAATGAGAAGGAAAATCACCGAGAAATTTTGAAATCAAGAAAGGAAAATCTGAGGGGGAAGGATCAAAAATATGACCTTGATGATTGCACAAAGCCCCCAACAGGGTCCTGTCACAAAAGACATTATAAGCGGAAACTCCCGTGACTCGCCACTCCAACACTCTTTATCTATGGCCGAGAAGAGAAAAGAAATTGAAGCGAGGGGATGAAGGAGGTGGAAGGAAGAATGGATGCCAGGGTGATGAACATCTTGAAAGAACACGGAGGCATTCCAGGTTGACAGAGACACGTATGCCATTTCGGATATCGGGACAGCCAAGATCGGTTATTTAATTCAAAACGCTCGAATCAAGGATATTTTGCAAATATGTCCTTGGCTCAAGCTTGGACTCAGATCTTGGGAAAAGGGTCTCACATTATGTGAAGAAGTCCGGACAGACAATGAGACAACCGATCACTCTGCAGTCACTCCGCCTGGCACTCACCGGAAAAAGAAGAAGGCCCCGTCTGATATCGCCCGAGTAGAGGAAGAAGCGATTGGAGGAAGAAGCTTGGACCTAGGCCTCGCCAAGAATATTGAATACGTAGATCCGGAAAGAAAGGAGGGATCTTTTGGGGCTGGGCTTGACCATGTGGCGAACTTGCAAGTGGCTAAAACCAACGCCGAGTATGCAAAAAGGATAGAAGAAAAAACAAGAGACAAACTCGGCTATGGCGGGAGAGACAGGGGAAGAATAAGGAAAGATGAAGCTGCCGGGAAGGCATATGAGAAAAAAAAAAGAAAGCGGTGACGAGAAGAAGAGAAGAAGAGAAGAAGATCTTGAGCAAGATGAAAGAAGAGACAACGAAGGAGATGAAGTGTTCTTTGTCCAACCCTTCGTGTATTTTATATGTAAATACATACAATGTAAGTCTTACGTAATAATGCTATAATTTTTTGAGACAATTACATACTCGATACACCTTGTAAACAAACTTGATTGTGTTAAGTACAAGAATGATATGATCAATAAAAAGATTGATTATGCGCATACATTCTATGTCAATACACTATCTGTATGTATCTTTGTTATTTGCATCTTTGTATGATTTAAGTTTTGGCATCATCAAAAAGGGGGAAATTGTTAGGAATTCTATTGTTTAGATTTTGATGAATGCCATGTAAAACTTAGAATAGAAAGTTGGCTCCCCAATTCTTGCTTTGAAATGTATTGTAACAATTAGAGTGCCAAGCCGAGTTAAGTCGCCTACGCTCCAACTTGCAAGAAGACAACCGAAGGCTTGAAGGAAAACTTCTGTTGTGAGACACAGTGAGTACAACAAAGAAGAAATGACAGAACTCGATTGAAGAAGCGGTGAGATGCAATGTGAGTGGAACATCGTCAAGTCAACTCAAGAGAAGCCAAGTCTCAAGTCAAATGTGAAGAGTCATCCAATGATTGGAAGTGACTCTAAGTCACCTGGGAAAGCAAGGAAAAGCGATCAAGTCGAGATAATCGCAAAAGAACCGCCGCGAAAAATCAAGAGATTTACTTAAACAAGTAATATCTCCATACTACCTTTCTTGGAGTGCTCGGTCCCAGAAGCGTGCAAAAGGAATGAACCAATGGGAAGCACTACACCGTGTCGAACTCGAAAGGTGATAAAACATTTCATACGAGGAAATGGCAATTCCAAGAAGCGCATACCAACGATTGTTGCAAAGTGATTTTCAAAAATGAGCCTATCTCTTCAACGGGCAAATTTTTGAAAGTTCATTATAAAAGGCCGAGGAGTTTATTTGAGAAGGATGATGAATGACACATGTGAGATATACAAGCTTATCAAAAACTGAAACATTCTCAATCCTCAAGCCTACACTTCAAGTACATCAATCCAACACTTACCCGTGAAGGAAAGAGAACTTCAATCAGTTGAAGAGGAAAATATCGAAAACAAGGGGTCTACATTCCAAGAAGGATTGTAGAAAGGTTCAAGGCTGAACCAAGTCTTAAGCTTTTGGAAGGCTTCGTGATCTAATCCAAAGTGCTTGAGCAAGTGGGTCTGTAGTAGCAAGCGGTAACGCCTGTGAAGAAGCCGAGTCGTCTGCGAGAAGCCGGTGAGTGATCAAGCGTCTCGAGAGTCCCAAAGGATCAAGTCGGCTGTTGTGATCAAGACTTGTATCCGGGTATTACCACTTTGTAAACCGATCATTACTTAGTGGATTCCTCCCGGGAGTTGGAGAAGAGAGGAGTAGAAGAATTACCCCATCTTCGAACCTCTATAAAAACTTTCTTCGTGTCATTTACTTTCTGACATTTAAATATCGCACTTTTAATTGCTTATATCTGGCTGTGATAAATTTGCTATCCATTTAATAATTGATAAGTACTAAATCAAGTCAAAAAACTTGCTTAATCAAACTTAAGGGTGTTAAGTCTTCCAAAAACAAATCCACAAAATGAAGTCAAATTATAGCCAACAATGAGTTACTCTATTAATGACTCACCGTGAGCATTGAGAGATTAACTCTCTTGAGTGACTAATTCGACTGTCCATCAAGGACACAATTGTGTAGAACTCTGAGATTTAAAAGGCCTAAATCGAAAATTTGGTAAGGTTTATTCAACCCCCCTTCTAAACCTTACACTTACACCCCTTGGGACCTACATTATGAGTTTTGCATTATTAGGAGTAGTAAGTTACATCACATCCCACCCTCTTATTTGTGCAAATCCCACATATCCCACTTCATCGTCACAAAGGAGCACTTTAACACCACACACACCATCTTCATCTCATTCACTCATTATTTGGTAAGTTTGCAACTTCCAAAACCCACCCCATGGTTTTTCCCATCTTGTGATTTTTGGTGTGATTAGATTGTAGTAGTGCTAGGATAATTGTTGTTGATATATGGATTGTGGATTGGTTGATCATGTTAGACTTAGGTTTGGTGTTGAATTTTGGGATTGAATTGAGTTATCCATTGCATTTACTATCTTTGCCCAAATTCATGCATATGAGGTGTTTGATGAAATGCCCAAATGACGATTTCACATTGTTTAGTGCTATTTTGCATCTCCATGTTTATTTTTTTGACAGGGCACCATATTTTCTACTTGGGTGCATTATGTATGTCTTTGTGATTTTCGATTTCTCACCCATAACCGAGTTCCTTGGTTCCACGAGTTTTGTTTTCCTGTCTATCTTGCTAGGTTGCAAAGATGCGAAGCCAAAAGGGTCGGGCCAAGGCGAAAAGGGAAGAATAAGACCACACCTCGGAGCATACAATACCCACGGGCTTGTGCGCTAGGATGCATTGTGAGCTTACACGAGACACCTCATACACGTAGTAGTATCACATTACTTAAGGAGCCTTCGCTCCTCGGCTACCAGAAAGTCCTTTTTCCCACCTCTCCATTGGGGACAACGTCATTTTAAGTTTGGGGTGCGATGCTTTTTAATTCATCGAGTCGGGTCTTGAGTAAAAAAAACACGAAAAAAAATAGTCTAGAGTTGAGTCGGTGTGTTTGTAAAACGTGAAACTGCATGACTAAGTGAATTTGTTGAATATGAGTTGAGCGGTCAAAAGAGCATGTGTTTGAACTCGTGATTTAATCTTCTTTCCATTAATTTCATCTATGTGCTTAACTCTGTGATTTATTTGGAGATGATTTATGCAATTGAGTGGTTCCTTTATGATCCCACCGATCTAGAACTTGTCTCGATCACTAGTCGAGGCGAAATCTGGCGAAATAACCATGAGGAAGTGATTTAGGCCATCTTTGAACAAGCTAGAGCCTAAAATGCCTACCTTTGTATTATATTTTCCCTAGTGTCCCCCTTTGAGCCTTATAAACCCGTTTCTTTGGCAACCAATCGAATACCCGAGCCTAAATGTGAAAATTCTAATTACCCATCACTCATATGTACACACATAATATAGAAAAATATTGAAGGTTGAGGAGGGGATGATGAGAAGGGTATGTGGTTAATTGAATGAAGTTGCCCGAGAAAAGAAAAGATGAAACCCCATGTACGCAAAAGAATAAGTTTGGGGGTTCAGAAAAAATGTGAAAAAAAAAAAAACGGGATTGAAAATTCATAAACATTGGGGATGTCAAAAAAAAAAAAAAAGGGTAGTGCCTATTGATAATTCAAGTGTTAATTGTGTGTTTGGGTGATTTGAGCCACTTATTCCTATATTTTCCTACCTTACCCTAAGCCCACATTACAAGCTTTAAAAGTCCTATTGATCCTTGTGTTACATTAGCCTACATTAGTGGAGATTAGTGTGAAAGACAAGCCTATGGAGTCTGGTAAGCATCTCATCTCTATATTCAAAAAGTGGATCATCTTGAAAACACCGATTGCGTGAATCTATCCGGATAATGAAAACGGGGTTGGCATGAACATTCCACCGTCATGATCACATTGTGAGAATACGCGCTTGATTGATAGTGAAACGAAATTTGACGAATGAGTTTGGTTGTGAAGTTTTGCAGTTTGTTTGTATTGTTCTGTCTCGTATTTTTCATTTTAGAGTTGTAATTGCTTGAGGACAAGCAATATTCTAAGTTTGGGGGTATTTGTTCATTTGGTTTTATACCATTGATTTGAGTTTCCTAGACTAGAGTTTTGTGTTGTTTTTGAGTATTTTGAGTCATTTTTGTTATATCTCATAGTTTAGGCATTATTTTCCATTGTTTCGAGTCATTTGAGGGGCCAAGCCATGTTGAGAGCCAATTATATTGAGTTTATAGTCATATTAATGAATCGTGTATCAAAAGAAGTACGAACGAGCAAACAACGTGAGATTGATTTGAAGAAAAGTCCAAATGCGTCTCGAATTTCTAAAGATCGGCGGGGTTTCGTATTTGGCCATAACTCTCTACAAAATTGATATTGAGCTGATTCAAGTGGTTATGGAAAGCTACGAGATAGGGCTACAACTTTGATGAAGGAAACAAAACCAAATTCGGACATTTGGTGGCGAAAAAAAGCGGCAGGCGGCTGCAGCTTAGTCTGAGACAAAGGTGTTAGATTTTTCAGTGTGGCGCTGCAGCTTCCAGGGTGGGATTTTTCTTGAATGTCTTTGGCCGCAGCGCAGGGCGGATTGTCCTATGTTGGCCTATCTTTTTCTTGGATCTTTGTGGGGTTATAAATAGAGACATGAGGGCGTGAATTGAGGACTTTGGACCATTTAGAAGACAACAAAACAACAAGAAGACAAGGGAGAAGAATAGAAACATCTTGGGACAAGCTTGGAGAAGAAGATTGAAGGCTCTTATCATCTAGAAATAGAGAAGATCCTCTCAACTCTTGTTCTTATTTTGTTACTCTCCATATTTTGTAAGATGTATTGTTGTATTCTTATGGATTCATTTTCTTTAATCATGAGCTAAACTCTATAATTCTAGAGGGATGATGTAATCTATGTTTGAACTTATGTTTTGAAATTGTGGTTTGTCAATCTAGATCTATCAATTTATTTGTGCTATTTGGATCTATTGCTTCTAAATTACTTGATCAATAATTTAGAGTGTTTGGTGTATTTGATTTGACACTTGAGAGAGGTAATTGAATACATGACCTTGGAATAGCATAACTTAGGATTTCATAGAATTGAGAGATTTGAATCCTTTGAAGTCATTTATCAAGATTCATAGCTTTTATTGAGATTTCAATTGGTGATTTTTATAGAGATATTGATTTCCCAATTAGATCTAAAATCATTTGGCACTTTCGAGAGAGAAATGATTATTGTAGAAATCTTGACTTATAAATTGATAATTGATGATTGATAAACCATATTGATAACATAAGGGATAACTAGATTCATCATACCTCTAGAATTCATTTAATCATTTGGATAAACTCATTGATATTTTTCATATTCTTGATTTATTTTTGATATTTTTAATATAATCAACTCCTTCAAATATTGAATTTCTAAATAAAGTTAGACTATTATATTATAGTACTTAGCAATAATTCGATAATCATTCCCTGTGGATTCGACAACCTTACTTCTCTATATTAAAACTTGACACCGTAGACTTGCGGTTAGAAAAATCTCTAACAAAGCGATCCATGAGAATGCCCATCGAACAATGATTCCCGATGGAATACCGAATGGAGCGAGATACTTCCGAGACACGTCTAAGATCTCAAAGGACATTAGAGAAGTTCGAAGACGGTGCGAGAATTATGGCAACCACCATATTCATCTACCAAAGACAAGTTCATCGATCGAGAACTAGATGGAGACGATGGTGAGATATCGAAGGAAACTCTTGAAATCCTTCATGATATTCAAAAACGAGTCAAGAACTTGGAGGACAAACCGAGTTCTTCTAGAGGAAAGAAGCGTATCGATTTCGGGACAGTACCCTATTTACATCAAAAGGGGAAACCAACCAGAAGTGGTACGAAAAATGACGGACGATGAAAAAGCTTATTGCTATCATCAAAGGAAAATCCATCATAAATTAATAAGATGGATATGGAAAAGATGAATCTTAAAGATCTACATGACCTTGCAGAATCCTTCGCAGGATTAGGAATTGTAGATTTAAAGATGAACGCAGAAGATGGATCGATGATAAGTGTCATTTTGTACATATTTTGTGCTATTAATTCAATAGTTTTGAATTGTTTTGTTAGAAAAATCATAGTTTCTCAAGTATTTCTGTAGCATTTCATCGTGTGATGTGTTTAACATTATAGGTGGAGCAATTTGGAGCAATGTGAAGCCAATATTAATTGTAAAAAGGCAAGAAAATCACTCAACATGACTTGGGGGTGTCAAGTAACATGGCCATGTTCAAAAAGAAGGAAATAAATTGAATAAAAATTGGAAAAAGGGTCCAAAACGGCCAAACCGTGTCACCAAACACGACCATGTTGAAGGGGATCAAAAGAGGAGAAAAAACCGCACAAAACAGGCCCGAACACGGCCTGGCCGTGTCGTCGCACAACACGGCCGTGTCGAGCCTATTTTCAGCAATTTTGTGCGGCAAAGACGCCGGCCGTGCGTCTTTGCAACATGGCCGTGTCGGGGCCCACTTTCGTATACTTTTTCTTTGCGGAATTTGGGGAAAACTCACCAACCAATCCATTTTGGCCACTTTTGTACACTTTTAACACCCTATTTTGCTTGAAACATGTCTACATGTCCCCTCCTCATCACTTGAATACAAGAATTCACCAACCAACAAGGAAAATGGGGTGATTGTTTAATAAAAGAGAGCTCTATCAATGTATTGGTTGCCTATAAAATCCAAGGGTTGAAGTTGGGAGATGCATTCATTAGATACTCGGAAATATTCATTGTATTCATTTCATTAAGTAGAATTGGGATCAAGGGGTCTTGGAGAAGAAAGCTTGGGGCAATATTGGAGAAGAAGGCTTGGAGCAACATCATCAATCAAGGAAGAAGTCCATTGAGGTTTTGAGAAAGATAAGTACACCATATCTACAATACTTAAATCTTCTTGTGTAATTTACTCTTTTGTCAAAATCATGAGTAGCTAAAATCTTAGTGTTTGAGTGTAATGAACTCTAGAATGGATTTGTGATTAAGGTTTGTATGTTTTAAATAAAATTCTCATGTCTTGTGTGATTCACTTATATCATGCTTATCTCATTCGAGTTAATATTTCCGGTATATTAATTTGATATCTTTTCTTCATCGGTAATCGAAAGATTTATGGTGAAAAAGAAATTGTATAAGTGAAAAGAGTTGCATGCAATCCTAGATATAGGGCGACATAAATCTTCCGGATTAGGGTCAAACCTAATATGGGAATTCATAAATCGTTATAATGCAATCTTGGGGGTTTTAACTAGAAAGAGATTTCAGTTAATCAACTTGAGATTAGGAGTTTTTCGCCTTGAGAAAGGGATTAACTTAAATCGGGAATTTCTACGGTCCACATAACATGAGATTTTATTAAAAGAGGTTGGTTTTTGCTTAAGGGTTATGGTTGAATTTTTATCTTGTTGAATCACAAAAACATTCTAGAGGGATTTACATTCAAACATATTTCTATCTCTTGATTTCTCATTCTACAATCTATTTTTATTTATTGTAAGTTGCGATTATTTTAAATTCTCTATTTTTCATTTTCCATTTTAACAAACAAAACTCTGAAAGTTGCTAGATTAGATAACAAAAAGACGGTAATTATTACTTACAATCCTCGTGGGAATGACACTCGATACTCAATAATCTATACTACAAAACGATAGGTGCACTTGCCTACGGTTTTCTAGAGTAGCTTTTGAGCCATCAATCAGCTTTGGTTACCTATGATCCACAAGGTAGACCAATTCCTCCACCGCCGCCACTAGTTAATCCCAATGTTGAGGAAAGTGCAGGTTCAAATCCGGAAACCGAGACGAGAGAATGCATTACGTTGGAGATTTCACAATGGGAAGTGAAACCCTTTTTCAGAACAGAGCTCGACCACCTCTTGCGGGAACTCGAGTACCTCCTAGAAGGCCAAATATTCACGGATGCCTAATGGAAGATTATACATCCATATAGGTTGATGCTAAATCTGGATATCCCGATTTCAAAAATCGAAAGTCCTTATTGATGAATGGCATCGGCAATGAGGATTGCGGCAAGTACCCTTGATCTTACGAAAGATTCCTTCATTTTACTCCTTGAAATGAGTATCGAGGATCTGTAAAGATTGCATGGGATATGACCGATGCAAGTACGAAGAGTGCGGTCACATCGGAGAATCACCGAAAGGAATTGTTGGTGATATGGCAAAACTATTCAAAATCCAGTTTATCGGCACAGGTTATTTTGAGGGATTAGAGGATGAAAAAAGAAAAAGATATAAACAAGCCCTCTATAGCCTTGAGTTACATGATATTTGTCATATTGACGAATATATCAAGTTGTTCACCGAATACCGTGGCAATCCAAGATTGTAGAAAAGGAAGCTTCACACCTATTCTTTGCAAAAGATTCCGAGTTCCCGGAGAGAAATGCTTATCGGGGAATACAAGGATGGAGCAGAATTAGATACAGTGGCCAGAAGAATGTCTTTCTTAAAGGCCAAGTTATCTGAATGGTGTTACCAAGCAGCTCTATATAGGAATTACAAGAGATTACGGGGAATTAACAAAGCGGTTCCTCTATGTTGCGTAGATGATGATATCCAAACAGTGGTGGGAAATCAACCAAGGAGGCACAAAAAAGAAGAAGGATATAAGCCATCCATACCGCCGAGGAAGCAACAACGAAAGAAGCATGTCTTCATGGAGACCTAGAAGGTTCTGGTCAAAACAAAAGGCTCGGTTACAAATCGGGGCAAAGACCAAAGACTGGCGGGAGTAGAGCCTCCTCATCGGGTTCTAATCAAGTAAGTACCAATAGAACCCCAGGAGGAATAACTTTCGGGCGAGCTCATACTAGAGCTATTGAAAGTTTTAAAGATTGTAATTGCTTGGACATGCGGAGCAAGAGGACATATCTCTACCGATTGTCCGCATAACCGAGAAATGAGGAGTCAAATAGTTCGAAGCTACACCGAGAAATTGAGGAAGCTGTCTACTATCAAGATCTTATACAGTGCATCAATTTGAGGATATACCCTCGAGATGAAAGCATCTATGAAGAAGAAATCTATTCGGACGATGGAAGTGACTCGCTCGGAGAATCCGAGTGAAGAAGAAATTCTTGGCCAGACGTCGGGAGGATATGTCGATTCCTCTCTCACACTACGATTTCTCATAAAACTCTTATGAGAATCATAAAGGAAGATCCAAAGCTTCGATCTATGATGGGTTTACAATTGTAGCAATGGAAAAGGCATTGGATAAGATTGGGTTTCAGAATGAAAAACACCAAATTATCCACGAGTAACAACCGGAGAATTTGCCATTCCAATGGAGTTTACTTGGGAACTCGATCGAGATGCGATTGGTCCCTTACCAAGAAGTCCAGGAGATCAAAAGCACGGTCAAGAGAGAAGTTGCTAACACACTCTCATGGATCCATATCGGAGCCATAAGGGTTATTATTAAAGAAACATTCAAAGAAGGAATAGATTCGCCACTTAATCTTGCTATCTTTGACAAGAGAATCTCAAACCTCAAGGATTCATGCCTTGGAGCGATTCTGAGAAATTTGTATGCGGGAAAATTGGCATTTAATGTCTATCCTAGAATTGCATACAATTTGGGAGATCGAGATTTCAATAGAGTTCTAACCCTTCATCAAGATTTCAAAAGAGTCGATTTGATGAAAGAAGGAAATAAACCTTACTCGATCACATACAAGATTTCCTATGCTCTCTCGAATACACATCATTCCAAGTATTCTTGAGAAAGGAATTTATTGAAGTCCCAAGAATCTTTGAGGACTTTGCCAGGGTGGTTTTACCGAGAAATTATTGAATCTCCAACCATCAAGGATATCGATATGAAAATACAAGATCAACCAATCTTCAACAAAAGTCGAAGTCTCGAGTTGAGCCTTAATGATGTCTTTCCAACAAGACAGAATGGTGAGCAAAGAGCCGTTGGGAAGAAAATAGACCAAGTATGCAAAGACATCGCATTCCGATGTTTTCAAAACAAAGAGAGAGAGCTGAAATGTCGAAGTGGAAGTAATGTTCGACATTATTCAAAAGGATAATATTTTTCCTTGTGATGTTTTATATTATCTCCAACAACCGATAGTTGGAAGGTATCAAGGAAGCCTGAAGATAGGTGCAATTGAGCGACTATCACAGGAGTTGCGGGAAAAAATCCCAGCAATTAATACTGGGAATTGAATTTCTTGAGGATCATAAACCTTGGGAAAGATTAATATTGGAATGTTATATGCTAAATACGAGGCCGAGTATTTCGCCGCCTATATTGATTCAGTCTTTGGAATATGTCTTTGCAAAGCCGGATGTTTTTCCTAAAGAAATTGGAGAGGATTTACCAGCTATTGCGGGAAGAGATTTCTCTAAAAGGATTCTTATCCTTAACAGGAATTAAACAAGCGAAATCATGATCGGAGCGCGGGCGGTACCCTATGGTACAAGGTGAAAATGCCACCAATCTATTTCCATGATACGGTGCGATGTTTTGCTAGGAAATAATTTCCTACAAACATTCAAGCGATTCACACTAGAGAATGAGACAAGAAGACTTATTTTCACAATATTATGTGATCATAAGATCATTGTCCGTAGATCTGGGGAAGTATTTTACGAGAAAAATGCCTATTAATTTTCGCAGCAAGTGTGGTGATGAAGCCAAACTCACGAAATCCAAAAATGGTGGATCGAAGGAAATTTGGTGAAGTTTTATTATCCTATAGACAATTCGGTTCTCGAAAGGATAAGAAGATTTGGGATTATAACTTGTATTCATTCGAGTGCAATGAGAAGAACGAGTTACTCCGGAGGTTATTGCGAAATTAATGTTGAGCGTAATGGAGAGTCCGCAGAGTGACGTAACCCTAGAGGAACAAATATCACTCGAGGATATCAAAAAGAAGATCCAAAGGAATTACAATGAAGATCCTTTGGCATGGTGGGACAAGAATGAGCTCAAAGCATCCTTAAAGGTTAAACCGGAAAGGAGTACGAGTTCGTAAGATTCAAACCAATCCTTATGAACCGGGAGGATCGTGAGGATATGCGAAGATACTTAAGGAACATCTAGACCTTAAGTTAATTTCACCAGAGTTTTCCCCATACAAAGAAATCCGTGATTCTTAGTCGAAACCATGGAGAAATCAAAAGAGGAAAGCGAAGACTTGTTATTAATTTCAAGGGATTAATAACATTTTGGAATCGGCGGATACTATATCCCAAGCAGAGAACATCCGGTTAATCGCTGCATCAACAAGATATTCTCAAAGTTCGATTACAAATCGGATTCTACCAGATTAAGATGGAAGAAGAAAGCAAGAAGTTCACAGCTTTCTCTACACCACAAGGACACTATATTTGGAACGTGATGCCTATGGGATTGGCTAACGCACCCCGGATATATCAAAGGAAGATGGATAATCTCTTCAAAGATTATTTGATTTCATGTTCGTGTATATCGATGACATTCGACGATCGCATCAAAGAACATGAAGGAACATCTCAAACATTTGGAAATTATTTCACATGTTTGTCACAAGGAAGGATTAGTGCTTTCGGAGAAGAAGACATGATTGCAACAAGGCAGTTGAATTCCTAGGAATTGAGATCGGCGAATCGGAATCATCCTACAAAGTCATATTGTAGAAAAGATACGGGGATTTCGGATACATTGAAAGACAAGAAGCGACTTGAGTTTTCTTGGAGTTGTCAATTTTTCTCGGAATGTTCATAAACAATCTAGCACATTACAAGAAGGTGTTTAGCCCATTGCTTAAAAAAAAGATGCGATATTCAAATGGGAGAATGAACATCAAGAAGGAATCAAGCAACTTAAAGAAGTTTGCAAAAAGCTTCCAAAACTTGCAATTCCACAGGATGAAGATGAATCGGTTCTTTACACGGATGCGGTGATTATTGGTGGGCATCGATTCTTACAAAAGCCACACCAAGCGGAGAAGTGCCATGCGATATTGCAACGGTCTATTTACTGACGGTGAAGCAACTGGTGGCATATCAACGAGAAAGAATTCTTTGCGATCGAAAGGCTTTCAAAAAATGGCCTTTATTTCTACTCGGCTAAAAATTGATAATTCAAGTGTCAAAGCTTTTAAAAAACAAAATTGAATCAAAACCGAGAAAAAGCTAGGATTCATAGATGGCAAGTGAATGTCAATATTATGATTATGATATTGTCATTATAAAATCTCATGAAAATGTTCTTGCAGATTTTCTAACAAGAGATGGAGGGAATTGAAGTTGATTCCATCCTCACAAATTCAAGACATCTTGGAGACCACTGAAATGCTACTCAGAATTTGATACCCTGGTCATCAATGTTGATTTGGCCGGGAAATTACAAAGGAATGATTGGGACAAAGTAACCGATCGTATACGAGCATGTGCCCGGTCTCACTCTCAGTTGAGGACGGCATTTCAAGGGCCACTCCTCCGGGCGCTAATTAGCAAACGAAGTGTTTAGAGCGCAGGGCTCCCCAACCTGTAGCAGAGGATTCAAGTACCTCTAGCACAAGTCCTAAGCTGGCAGAAATGTTGGCCCAAGGAAAAATTGATACTCCGGAGTCAAATCCCGAGTTATCACATCAACCCAGCACGTCCGGGGTAAAGGACGAAGAGATCAATCTTAGGCCTATGATGGGAAATTCTTAGATTGATACTAACAAGATTAAAGTTTCTTCTTTTTGGCGAATACCGGGCGGGTGGGAGAAACCGATCACTAGGCAAGGATATCTCGGAAAAATAAATATCGATATTCGAAAATATCCAAGGGTTTGGATTCTACCAAATTCCAGCCAAGAAGTGAATAGGTGGTACGAGTTTGGGGCTTTGGCCTTGATCTATACTACTTCACCAGGCTTTTGGAGATCACAAAATTGCCAAAATGGATCCAAGAAGCGGTTTACTGAGTCTTTGGTCCAACAATGACAGCCTAAAACAAGGGAATACATTAGAGTTGTATTTCATAAGTGCGGCAAACAGAGCCGTCGGAAAAGGTGGACATGAAGCCTTCCATTACAATAGGCTTCGGCGACCCGGATGAAAGAGCCTTCAAAAACATCAAGGAGGCAAATTCGGAAGAAGTACAATTGGCCCACGACCTTCATCGAAGATCAAATTACAACAAGAAGGGCATGGGGATTGTGGGTCTGTCTCACTAAGATGGACAGAGTCAAGTTTCCGTTCAAGTTTTATCAAAATTCGATGAACGGATCATTCTGTGAATACTATGACAGGGAAAAACTACAAGATTCGTAGAAGACCTATTCGAAAAGAAAAGAAATCTTCGTGGGAAAATAAGGCTGCCGGGGAGTAAAGAAACTCATGGAAATATTGTAATATGGCTCACATTGGCCATTGGGAACTTCGGTGTCTCCCCGAATGTCAAAACCAAAGGAACCGGAATTTGGCAAAGGATTACGCCAAAAGTCGATCGGAGAAGACCGACGGAGAAGAAAAGCCACGAAGTATCCAAAGTATCGGGGACCACGAGAAAAAGTAGATTCCCCAACAAAGTTAGTGGAGACATGTGACTCCAGACATGTAACAACCCACTCATCAAAAAGATGAAAGGTGGGTCCATGAAAGATGCCGTCAAGTTACTAAAAGATGAAGGGCGAGTCGGCATGATTTGGAAGTTTTCATAAAAAACTTCGGATACCGGTTTCAAAAGGAGGCCCAACCCATGTGAAGATGAGTTGGATGCCAACTAATTCTTTGCAAGTGGAGCAATAATTCAAGAAGGAAAGAGGCATCCACCGAAGGGCAATAATACGAGAACATAGAGGTCTTCTACCTCTATAAATGTCAAGATCTGCAGAAGGCTAAAGGCATCGAACATCTCCCTTAGTCTTCGAACAATAAATTTCCTTTGTAAAATTAGTAGAGTGTTTAGAATTTCCGTGAGTGATTTCGACTTTTAAACTTTTAGTTTTTAATTTTATGTACGAGTGTGTGATAGCCTTTATGAGAGGCTAAACATGTTTTCTTCTCCCAAAAGGATATTACGATGTAATAAATTTTTCTTTAAGTTCTTAATAAAATAAAGGCTTTTGTTCAACATGTGTTCATAGTGTACTATTGATCTATCCCTATGAAGAATTACTTATACGCCCGGAGTAGGAAGCGAACCAAGGTCGTGTCTTAGCGATTCTTTGAAGGAGTCGGATAACTTGCGAGATCATCTTCCCGAGGTGAGGTTGAACAGTGAGAGTCGTTTGCCAAACGATCCGGGGCGATAATTTTCCGATTGGTGGTGTTGCGAGCCATCTCACCCGTCTTTGTTTTCGGTCAAAAAGGTATGAATTCTAAGGGATTTATTAATTTTACGGAAGCATGTTGGGCTTTGATATGGTCGTAATGGACTATTTCCATTTTCACCTGTAAACCTTAGTTTGGAACTGATAATATAGAATCAAACAATTTTTAATTCTATGACCCAAGTTAAGTTTATCGGTGAAACCCGACATGATCTATTTAAAACCTCCGTATGGAGACCGGATCTAAGTAGGTGTAACAATGCCACAAATGAAACAGGTAATAGAAACTGAAAGTGTTAGTATTATGTGATATCCGGAACAAATTTAATCGTGTTTCCTTATTTGTTATAAAGGTTATAATGGGAACTTCAATGAATATTTGAACTATTTTAATATGGAAGGCTATAGTTATAATCAAACATCAAAAGAGGTCATTCTTGAACTTACCCATATGGAACATCAACTATTTCCGTATTTGATGTAATTGTGTTAATATATTTATGACGTATAATATCTCAACTAATGAACGTATGCTCATTTAAGTCGAGACATCGGTTAGGATATGTGTATATAAGGGCGCAAATGAACCAAGCCGCTCGTGAGCTATTCGAGCTCGATTCGATAAAAGCTCGTTCGAGTTCGTTTAATGAGGCTCGTTAAAATAAACGAAATAAACTCAAACTTAGAGATATTCGGCTCGTTAGCTCGTGAAACAGGCTCGTTAGTAAGCTCGTGAATAGGCTCGATAGTAAGCTCTTATAAATTAAACTAATAGTTTAATTTTAATTTTTCATATTTTTACTTGAGATAATATAAAAATATTTCAATAAACTTATTTTTTTGAATAAAATTATAAGTTTTAATACATATATTATGAATTTTAAATATAAAAATAATTATATTTTTTAATCAATTGAAGAATAATTTAATTTTTAATTAATATTTACTAAGCTCGTTTAGGCTCGATTAAGCTTGGAAAAGTTCGCGAGCCATCAATTTGTTCGATAAATTCGAGGCTCGAGTTCGACTCGATAATAAACGAGCCAAACTCAAACACTCAAAAGCTCGGCTCGGCTCGGTTCGATTGCGGCCCTATGTGTATGGCAAGTCTCGTGCGGTTGAGTTTTTATTTTTTTGTATAACTCGGCTTCCAGGCTTATTACGCATGACTATGTCTGAGGACAACAGCTTCGACCCCTCATTGCTACTATTAAGGTAAACCGCGGGATGTGCACGCACTAGCCAGTGTTTTGATGGGGTCTGGCGGCGACGTACAACCAGATCCTCTCAAGTAAAAATTTATTAATTGATCCGGATGTGACAAATCATGGCAACCTCATTGGACTCCAAACATTTTTGAGATGTTTTGTTTTTTGGTTAACATAGGGAAAAATCCTAAATTGTTGCTTATATTAAATCCCAATTATATATATATATATATATATATAGAGAGAGAGAGAGAGAGAGAGATTGTCTCTGTCGAGGCGGTCTAAACTGATTTAATCCATTAGACGGAGCCCGAAAGAATCGATCGATCCAATCTAAAAAAAAACATAAAAATTAGATCCGGTAACTCGGCCGTTTGCCCGGGCCGCCTCCCATTGAGTTGCTCATTTTACCACCGTGGCTGCTTTGTATTTTTTTTTTCTTTGAGATAGAAATCATAATTTCATTAATTAATCAAAGCATACATCAGGTTGTAGGATACCTTCAATCGCGGGAGGTCCTTTTTCATCCGAACATTTTTGTGGTCTCTTTGTATCATTTGGTTTATTTTGAGAGCATATTTGGTGGTCTTCTTTTTTTCTTGGATCGGATTGCACCAAGGATTGATGATATTTAGGGGATTGCTCCATATTACTAGTCTTGTTAGATATTTTGAGATCATGAGAAGGGCTAAGCCGAAATCGAAAATCCATCGTTTTAGATTTGCATTGTTTTTTTCTTGGTGTGATCTGAAAAATGAATATTGCGATGGCGAGTATTTGAAGACGAAACACTAAATGATACAAGTATTAGTATCAACTAATATTTTTATGGAGAAATACTAATACATTTTATAAGAAAAACTAATACAGAGCACTACTAAAATACTCTATAGGAAATTACTAATACTTTTTCGAAAAACTACTAATACTTTTCCGAGGGATAACTAATACATTTCGGAGAAAAATTTAATTATTTTCAGGGAAACTACTAAAATATTCTCCAAGGAACTACTAATACTTTTTTGAGGACTACTAATACATTTCGGGAGTATATTCATGATAAATACTAAAAAACTTTTTTGGAACACTAATACATTTCGGAACTCATGCTAATACTTTTTAGAAGGACGGCTAATACTTTTCGAAGGATTTGTTAATACATTTCGAGAAAAAAATTTAATTATATTCAGAAAACTACTAAAATACTCCTCGGAACTACTAATACTTTTTCGAGTAACTACTAATACCTTTTTAAGGTAATCTTGATAATATATTTCGGAGTATATTTATGAGAAATACTAAAATACTCTTGAGGGAACTACTAATACATTTGGAAAGAATCAAGTTAATACTTTTTAGAAGACGACTAATACTTTTCGGAAGAATTTGTTAATACCGGTGGTCCCGAAAACTACTAAAACACCACATAATATTACGGAAATGCCAACGGGTCCGCGGGTCGATCCATCTAACAGTCGAGATCCATTAGACGGTCCTCGAGAGTTTTTGTGATATATATATATATTATAGAAATCTCTAATATAAAGTACCAAACTATTTTTTTTTATTGTCATCAACAACTTATAAGGTTAAGGTGACGACAGAGCTATGAGACTGGCGGCTGCTCCTCAACTTCATAAAATTTGCAAATTCAATACCATTTGTTTTATACATGATTATTAAGTTAATAAATTTGTTATGTATAATTATTAAATCTTGAAGTCTTGCCCCACTACATAATTGAAACACTTAATACCCATTATGTCTAAAAATTCGTCCCCTTAATGTTCCTAGGTTAAATTGCAAATACGAATTAAAAATAAATCAAGTTAATCATTTCCTTTGTCTGAAAATTGCCAAGCTCAATGTTTTGATCATATGCCAAGTTGAATATTGTCTTATTCTTTTTAATTGTTCTAATAAATTTAAATTTTAAAATCGACTTCGATTATAAGAATAACTAAGTATATGTAAAAATATTAAACTACCGTGATCGACTCGTGTTAATCTCAACTAAAACTCATTCAAACTTAACTTATTTAACAAATAGACCAAGTTCAAATTCATCATTAAGTTCGATAAAAGTATGTAAATCAAAGTTAGACAACGTGTTATTCGATATGACTCAATTCATTAAGCACCCTTGCACCCACGAATGAGAGGTATTTTTTAGGTAGTATTCACCGGACAAGAAAATAATTCTTGTAGAAGTTCTTCAATTGACCTAACCAAGCAATCTTACCGAAATAAATTGGTGCACTAACTTTTTTTTTTTTTTTGCTACACACATCAGAATTCGGATATTGATGGGGTGTTAGGCATTTACATATCCCTTGGTGTTGACCTAAGCAACCAAACGTATTCCTTATAAACTATAATATATAGAATAAATCCATCTTGATCAAACCTAAAATTGGCAGTTTTCGTCCACTAAGCTTACATCTAATCTGGAATTTAGTGGAGAAAACAGGAAAAAAAAAAAAAAGGCATTGAAGATTATATTTCACTATGTTTTCTTTCAAAATACAATTATGTTTCATAAAATCATTTGATAATAAAAACAAAAATACACTTTTCTTAAGTACATATCCTGGTAGGAAAAAGGTGATGAGAATTAAACCCCAAACCTCTAGTCCGAGTTTGAAACAACACAATCACTATCCTATTCTGGTGAAACAAATGGACACTTAAATAATTGAAACTAACGATACAAAATTTGATTAAGATGGATCCTATATATGTTTTGATTATTATCTTTACACACAACAATGTTTGTCTATATATATATATTCCTTTTCAAAGGATCTATGATTATCTTTTTGATCATGGTTGGGGTGGGGACAAAGAATGGTCACAAAGATGATTTTGACTAAGTTTTTGCGAGACATATGTCGCCCAAGTCAAATAGCACTTGGACTAAGGTCTTTATCATAATCGCATAATCCAATTTGCGTGATCACCTATTTGTGGCTACGCATTCGTTGGATCCTCTATAACGCGGGTTTACATAGCGAAATTTAAGGTGGCGGTTGGATATGAAGTGGATTCCATTTTCGTTCACCGAATTTTTTTGACCAAATATGCGATTGTTATGAAATTTTTTAGAAAATATATTATTCTCTCACTTCCATTTTTTCTATCATCAATCACATCTACACATTTTTTTCACAAAAACCTAATCATTATTACACATTTTTCCCCTGAATACGTTGGTATTATAAATCTTTGTTTTTTATGTGCTTGTCTCATGAATCAAACATGTGGGGTTGGTGTGGTTGGTATATCAATTTTTTTAACCTTTAATGCTTAAGTGATACAAAGATGTCCCTTGGTGGGTCGGACTAATTTTATTTTTTTATTTTTTTTTTTTGCATTTTTGTTGATGACCACCACCTGGTTCCCGACTCTAGTCATGCACTATGGAGGTGAATTTGAATGCACCCTGTGCAAAATACATTGGATGTTAGGAATTTTATTGTTTAGATTTTGATGAATGCCATGTAAAACTTAGAATAGAAAGTTGGCACCCCAATTCTTGTTGTAAAATGTATTGTAACAATTAGAGTGGCCAAGCTAAGTTAAGTCGGCTACGCCAACATGCAAGAAGACAATCAAGATCTCAAGGAAGGCTTGACTGAGAGACAACCGAGTATGGCAAAGAAGAGTAGACAGAACTCTATCGAAAAGCAAACAGATGCGGTGAGTGGAGCATCGGTCAAGTCAACTCAAGAAAAGCCAAGTCTCAAGTTGAAGTGACAAGAGTCATCCATGATTGGAAGGCGACTCTAAGTCACCTGGGGAAAGCAAGGAAATGCGATCAAGTCGAGATAATCAGAAAAGAACCGTTGCCGCGAGAAATCAAGAGATTTACTTAAACAAGTAATATCTCCATACCACCTTTCTTGGAGTGCTCGGTCCCTGAAGCGTGCAAAAGGAATGAACCAATGGGAAGCACTACACCGTGTCGAACTCGAAAAGGTGAAAGAACAATTCATACGAGGAAATGGCAATTCCAAGGATCGCAAGCCAACGAAAAGTGACTTTCAAAAATAAGCCTATCTCTTCAACGGGCAAATTTTTGAAAGTTCACTATAAAAGGCCGAGGAGTTTGTTTGAGATATAGAGATGACACGCATATGAGATAAACAAGCATATTAGAAAAAGCGAAACATTCTCAATCCTCAAGCCTACATTACGAAGTACATCAATCCAACACTCACCCGTGAAGGAAAGAGAACTTCAATCAGTTGAAGAGGAAAATATCAAAACAAGGGGTCTACATTCCAGAAAGATTGTAGAAAGGTTCAAGGGTGAACCAAGTCTTAAGCTTTTGGAGGGCTTCGTGATCAAATCCAAAGAGCTTGAGCAAGTGAGTCAGTAGTAGCAAAGCAACCTTGTGAAGAAGAAGTTCTAGTCGTCACGAGAAGCCACCGAGTGATCAAGGCGTCTCGATCGAGTCCCAAAGGATCAAGTCGGCCATTGTGATCAAGACTTGTATCTAGACTGTTACCACTTTGTAAACCGATCATTACCTAGTGGATTCCTCCGGAGTTGGAGAAGAGAGGAGTAGAAGAATTACCCCATCTTGAACCTCTATAAAAACTTTCTTGTGTCATTTACATTTCAAAGATTTAAATTCCTGCACTTTTAACTCGCTTATATCTGTGATAAATTTGCTATCCATTTGATAAAATTATAAGTACTAAATCAAGCTCTAAAATCTTGCTTAATCAAACATAAGGGTGTTAAGTCTTCCAATAAAATAAAAACCACAAGTTGAGTTAAAATTATAGCCAACATCCGAGTTACTCCATCAACGGCTGTCGGTGAGTCATTGAGAGTTTAACTCTCTTGAGTGACTAATTCGATTTGTCCATCAAGGACACAATTGCAGTGTAGAATCAACTCAGAGATTTAAAAGGACTAAATCGAAAATTTGGTAAGGTTTATTCAACCCCTTCTAAACCTTACACTTACACCCCTTGGGACCTACAAGTGGTATCGAGCGGTTGGTTCATTGAACCCTCCGCACCGTTCTTGAACTAGATCTCCAAACTTTTCAAAGTCTTCTTTAGTACTTAAATTTTCAAAACTCCTTTTATCATTAAAAGTCATTATCATGGAAGCAAATTTGACACGCATCCCTATGTTCACTATTGAAGAATTTGATGATTGGAAAATTCATATGCGAGCTCATCTATCAATTACATGATGAGATGTGGATAGTGATAGAAGATGGGCCTCTGCAAATATTAAAGGTGAACACACAACATGACGAAGAGTTGCGGTGAAGGAGAAGAAGATCTTTGCTCCCGGACCATCATGGTTGAAAAACCAAGAACTTAGTGGACAAATGATGACGAGAAAAAGATACAATCTGACAATGTAGCCAAGGATATCCTTTACAAAACCTTGGACAAAGCCATGTTCAATAAAGTCAAATCTTGCAAAACAACTAAGGAAATGCAGGACAAGTTGACATTGATTTGTGAAGGCTCGAGCAAATCAAAGAAAACAAATTATCGATGGGTCATACAAAGATTTGAAAACTTCAAAATGATCTCGGGAGAAAACCTGGATCAACTGGATGCTCGGTTCTGAAAATCACAAATGAGCTTTCTACACTTGGAAAGGAATATACAGAAGGAAATGTGTATGAAGATCCTAAAAAGTCTTCCAAATGAATGGGAAATGAAGGTCATGGCACTGAGACATTCCATGGACCTATCAAAGACATCCAACCATGAACTATTCTCGGACCTCAAAGCCTACGAGTTTGAGCCGAGAAGAAAAGACCAGAAAGAGACAAATTTGTACCCAAAACAAATTTTGCTCTAATTGTTAAAGATGGGAAGAGAGCGAGGTCAAAGAAGTCATCGACCCGGAAGAATTAGCCCCGATGGTTAAAAGATTCAACAAGTTCTTTAATAAGAACTACAAGAAAGGAAAGGGTGAATCTTCCAGGAAGACACTCGGCTCCCTCCAAATCAAGGGAAGACAGGCCAACCAAGAGAACAGATCGTCAAAAAGTTGATTATCAAAGGGCCGACAACTCAAGAATGGAAAGAGTGATCAAAAGGCTGAATATCTATGTTGGAACTGAGACAACCAGGTCACTATGCCATTGATCTGCTCATATCCTCGTAGTCGCAAAATGAGAGATGAAGAAGAAAGAAAGGTCTTGAGAGAAAGAAGAAAGAAAAGAAAAAGGCAATGATGGCTGCAGAGATCACCGAGACAAACAAGTCAAGAGAGACAAATGATTGAGCAGCATGAAGCCGACTACTCAAGTGACTCGAAGAAGAAGCCCGATCTGCTGATGGCGAAAGAACAAGATCAAGAAGATGAGGTACAATCTAACTCAACAAGCTCGTACACTAGTGATAGTGACTGTGACACACACACTTCATCACCTACTTGATCTTTATGATTCATTAGGCAAAATGATGAAAGATTTTGAACACATTAAATCCTCACACACACTATTGAATGAGGAAAACAGCCTACTCAAAAGTCAAAACTCAAAGTCGACTAAGGAGCCGAGTACTCTAAGTCAAATAGTCATTGAAAGTGAAAGTTTAAAGGAAAATGCTAAATTAGTAGCGAAATTGCTGCTATAGAAAAGAGGAGAATGACCTCAAGAATGTTATTGCCTCATTCACTAAGGCATCTAAATCATTGGATGATCTTATTATGAGTCGAAGAGAATGTGGAGACAAGACAGGCTTAGGATTTAATTCCTCTCGTGCCATGTCAAACCTCAAGAGTAATTTTGGAAAAAGGATCTTCAAGTCATGAAGAGTCCGAAAAATCCAAAACTCTAAATGTTGCATACACATTCACTCCAAAGCACAATACTAAGCAAACTGGCCTTGGTTACAAAGGAAAAGGAAAATGACGATTGAGAGTCTTTGAAAGGGCAAATGAAAGAGATTCACCAGTCCTCAAAAAACTCCAAACAGAAAATACTCAGTAAAGAAGAAGCGAGCTACCAAACATCCCGGAAAAACCCATAAAAGAAATACATATGATGGGAATGGTAGAAAATATCCAAGCCAAGCTGATTGGAATAGTGTAAATCTATCAAAGACAGACTTATGGAATATAAGCCCGGATGGCAAAGGCCTGAACTCAAAAAAGGCCATTCCAAAAGTATAAGAGCTTTCATCAAGACACATATGCACCTAGGCACTACACGCAAAAACACCACAATTACCCAAGGAAGGCAATTGCTAAAACACATATGCGGCATACGACAAAAGAGACAGTTGTATGAACCTAGAATCCCCAAGTAATTTGCCAGGATTAATTATGATTATGGCACGATAGATGGCAACCCCTTAGAGTCAAATCATTTGGCTATAGGTTGGTTGGATCATCTTACAATTCTAACCCCTCGGGACCCGACAAGTATGGGTACCTAAAACTTAATTTCCTTGATTGCGGGTTCAAAGAACATAACTGAGTGCCAAGGAACCTGGTACATGGATAGTGGTCGCATTCAAGACATATGACAGAAATAAGAGAAATCTGTCAAAATTCAAGGAAGTCAAAGGAGCAAAAGTCATATTTGGAGGAAATGAAGCTCCTGGTGAAATAAGAGGCATTGGATCCATAAAGAGGAATGTATTAGAAATCACGATGTTGCATATGTTGAAGGACTCAACTTCAACTTACGAGTATCGATCGGCTACGTGACAAGGGCTACAATGTTGGATTCAACATGGGTATATGCCAAATCAAAGATATTGAATCAAATGAAGTGGTGCTGCAAGGATGTAGAAAAAAATATGTATGTAGTGGATTGGTCAACCGCAACACCCAAAGACATGTCTACTAGCAAAGAATACAAATGAATCAAGTTGGCTATGGCACAAAAAAGCCGAGTCACCTAAATTTCAAAATAATTAACAAGTCGGCAAGAAGTCATCTTGTAGAAGGACTTCGGACTCGATATCAAGAAGGAGAGTATATGTGATGCATGTCGGAAGGAAAACAAATCAAGTCGTCATTCAAAGAAAAGACATGCCCATCCTCAACAAGAATATTGCATCTGCTTCATATGGATCTATTTGACCCAAAGTGGAACCAGGCCATCATAAGTGGAAAGAAATACACCTTGGTGGTAGTAGATGACTACTCAAGATATACATGGACAATATTCATGTGTAAGAAGAAAGAAACTCTACAAAAACTACCACAACTGATGAAAAGGATTCAAAATGAGAAGAGTCAAACCATTATCAAAATAAGATCGGATAGAGGAACCGAGTTTGTCAATGGAATAATAACTCGATATTGTATTGAGAATGGTATTGGTCATGAACTATCGCAGCAAGGACTCCACAAAAGAGAATGGAGTTGCGCGAAAGAAGGAACATAACTCTCAAAAAGCGGCAAGGACCATGTTAGGCAAGGGGGTTACCAAAAAGATTTTGGTCAAGCAATCAACACAACTTGCTACACCCAAAACAGATGTATGATAAATAGACAAATTGACAAAGACTCCTATGAGATCCTGGACTGAAGAAAACCAAATGTTTCATATTTGAGAATATTTGGATGTAAATGCTTCATTCACAACAATGGCAAAGACAACCTAAAGGCTTTTGATGCTAAAGTCGATGAAGGTATCTTCTTAGGATACTCACCAAAAGCAAAGCCTATAGGATACTCAACAAAAGAACTATGGTTACTGAAAGAATCCATTCATGTAGTATTCGATGAGCCATATGTAAATGGAGAAGACATTGAAGAATCAACTGATAAGTCAATCATCCAACCATACGAAGAGTCCTATCTTTGAAGTTTGGCCGAATTATCAATTGAGGAAAAGATGAGATAGCCGAATCTCAAAAATAGCTGGAAAATTTGCGGCTAAGTGATTACGAGAGAGTCGACAACAACACACACCAAGTCGATCAATCCGGCTAACTTACTCCAACCTCGATGTAAGATGGCCGAGAGACCATCCACGAACTTGTCATTGGAGATATAAGAGAAGGTGTCAAGACAAGATCTAGAACTCAACAAGAAGCTATGTTCACATGCTTCATCTCGCAAATAGAGCCAAAAGATGTGTCACAAGCATTGGATGACACACATTGGATTCAAGCTATGCAAGAAGAGTCAATCGATTTGAAAGAAATAAAGTGTGGGAATTAGTGCAAAGACCCATGCATCAAAATGTTATTGGCACCAAATGGGTATTCGTAAATAAAATGAACGAGGAAGGCTATGGGTAAGAAACAAAGCAAGATTGGTAGCCAAAGGATATTGCCAAAAAGAAGGGATAGATTTTGATGAAACATTTGCTCTGTAGCAAGATTGGAAGCTATAAGGATGTTTCTTGCCTATGCAGCTCACAAGAATTTCATTGTATATCAAATGGATGTAAAAAGTGCATTCGTAAATGGTTTATTGGAAGAAGAAGTGTATGTTGAACAACCTCCGAGGATTTGAGCGAGAAGACTCTTGGAGACAAGGTATACAAACTCAAGAAAGCCCTATACGGATTGAAACAGGCACCCCAGCATGGTATGATACCTGTCACAATTCCTAACTGAAAATGGATTCACTAAAGGAAAAGTAGATAGAACACTTTTCGTAATTCAAGACAAGAAGAGTATCTTTGCTTGTTCAAATATATGTGGATGACATCATTTTTGGATCCACTAACAAAGAGTGTGTGAAAAAATTTCAAACCTCATGCAAAGTAAATTTGAAATGAGCATGATGGGAGAGCCGACATTCTTCCTCGGACTTCAAGTGAAACAATGAAGGATGGAACCTTCGTAAGTCAAACAAAAAATACACCGAGAGATTTAATGAAGAAGTTTGGTATGGAGAGAAGTCTTACGAAAAATACCAATGAACACATCACAAAATGGACATGGATGCGGATGGCAAGCCATAGATCAAACAAGATACGAGCACTTATTGGATCATTGCTCTATCTCACAAACTAGCGGGCGGACATCACTTTTCTTTGTTGGTGTATGTGCAAGATTTCAATCGCTCCAAAAGAGAGCCATATGACAAAGAAACTAAGAGAATAGTGAGATACTTGAAAGGAAGCCAAGAAGTAGGCCTATGGTATCCAAAGGAAGGTGGATTCAAGCTAATTGGCTATTCAGATTCTCGACTATCTTTGGATGCAGAGTGGGCAGAAAAAGCACTTCGGCACATGTCAAATGCTAGAAACAGACTAATTTCCTGGTTTAGCAAGAAGCAAAACTCAATAGCCACCTCTACAAATTGAGGCGAGAATACATAGGCTGCAGGTGTTGTTGTGCCAAGTCCTATGGATGAGAAATTGAGAGATTATGAAGTTGAAGAAAAGAAATTCCAATCATGTGTGATAACACAAGTGCAATTGCAATCACTCAAAATCTGTGTTGCACTCAAGAACAAAACATATTGATGTCGGATATCACTTCATAAGAGATCATGTTGAAAAGAAGGACATCATCCTGGAATATATCTCAACCGATAAACAACTAGCCGACATCTTCACAAAACCATTATGTGAGTCAAGATTTGAAGAACTCAAGCATGAGTTGGGGCTAATAGAGCTGAGTGACACTCGGACAAATCAAAGAAGAGAAATGGAACAGAAAAGGGAGAAAAAGAGCAAACAGAATCACCAAGAATCACCAGATCGGAAAGAAAACGACACAAGTCGGTGATAAATTGAGTCGCTAAGAACTGTGAGAAGTAGAGTTAAATCGGCTAAGAGATAAGTTTGAATGACTTATGAGCAAAGTGACAAAAACGCAATCGTTTGACTAAGCGGGATGTTTTAAGGAATACTTGACATAATGATGATGTGTACGACATAAAGCCGCACACCAAAGCTTATGATTGGATATAAATGTCAGCCGCATTAAATACGAGACATGAAATGCTCAATAGGCGTCGAAAATCCAAGCCGTTGATTTCGATCACAATTCAAAAACCGCGTGCACGCCCCTTTCATAAACCATATTTAAACCATTTTCGTCCGTTTCTCTCTCACACTTCTAAAAACTGTTCATCTCTTTCTCTCAAAAGGCAAAGACAAAATACTCTCGAAACCCTATCAACCTTCAAATCAATTTCTGAGTTTTTCCTTGATATAATCCCGAGAAATGGCACCAACTTATGACTTTACCAAGTTAGGAAAGCAAATCCACACCGGTTCGACGGTGGATTTCGACGGAATGGTGAAGCGGTGGTCCGATGACACCCTAGTGAAGAAAATCGAGAAGTTGGAAACGTCCGGACTAAAACCGTTTCTAACGCTAGAATATCCGATGACCTATGTGGAGAAGGTCGCACAATTCTACGTGAATGCTTTGAGATTCACGATGAAGGGATCAAGTCATCTGCTCACGGAAGCGGTGACTATCACCGCCAAGGATTTGGTCAATATTGCTCACTACCAGCAGAAGGAGCATCCGAGATTAAAGAGGCTGATGTAAACTTGGGTGACGCATGGAAAGAAATAGCCAAGTCCGACTTTGCTTTGACAAAATAATATACACACAAACAAGAGACTGAGAAGGAGGATTATCACAAATTGTTGGACATAGTTGCCAAATGTATCGACATCAAATTTGGCAGTTTGACCAATCAAAAGGCAAAGCGGATTGTGATGGCTGCAATCATCGAAGAAAAGAAGATAAACTGGGCTGAGTTTATCTACACAGACTCTGCGAACGTGGGAACAAGTCCTTCAAAGAAGATGGCACATTTGGAGGATCCCCCTGGGATATGGCCTAGTGATTGGCGGCTATTGGAGGTGAAAGGAGTCCTCTTCGGCATGGGAAGGCTTTCCATGTTAACAAGAGAATGTTCGAGCTAACCTCTCGGCGCTCGTGCGAGCTTACGCCAAAAGAGCGACACCAAAGGAGGGGGAATCACCGACCCAAGATACAAAAAGCTTTCCTCTCCAAATCGAAGAAAGCGCCCTGCAGCTAAGAAAGACACGCCCCCTGCGCAGCAAAGAAAACCAAACATGCTCCTGCCCCTGCAGCAGAGTCCCCGCCCAAAGCCGTGTCTCCTGCCCTGCAGCGGTGATCGAGAAGGACTCACAAATACCTTCTCCGATCGTCAAAAGGAGGAGAACTGTCAAGCCAAGACGGCTCCTCGAAACAAACACCAACACCGGCCCCACCGCCCAAGACTCGAGGACATCGTCTCGAACCGAAATCCCTCCGGTACAAACTAGAGACGAAGAAGACTTGTCAAGCGATCCGAACAGAGAAACAAGCCGAGTCGATTACTCGGCTAGCACAAATACCAGAGACTCTTGGAGAAGTAGAGTCTCCAGATGTAGTTGATGAAACAGTACCAAGTCTGCTGAAGGCGATCGCAGAGGCAACTCAAGACACAAACAGTGAAGCTCACAAAGAAAGAACAACCCGCGGGGCGGATAGTGATGTAATGATCCTATCTCCACCTTACCCGGACATCCAAAATCGTCTGCGTGAGTGGAGGAAATGGAAGTTGAGTAAGTCAGGGAACAGTTCCAACGGCCGAGTTCATAGAAGAAGAAGAAGAATCGCTAAATTTCCTTGGATTAACTCTTTTGTGGCTACCAGCTCTGGATGAAGACAAGCGCACGAGATATTCTGCGGATCTACAAGGACAAGGAGAGAGAAAAGCAAGTCAGAAGCCGAAGACGTGAGAAGGCAAGCATCGCCCCTATCTCCCGCACTGTAACACACACATCCTCTCCTTGATGTCTTCTCAGCGGTGACGAGGAACTGAGAATGCCGCCCGCTACGAAGAGTTACAAATGCAGCAAGCATTGCACGAATCAAGAATCCTTCACGAGCAAAGACTAATGGAGGGACCAGGAGAGTCCTCCGAACACACTGAAATCAATCCAATGGGAGTGGTTCAAAATAGCCACCTGTTATTCTTCGCTACCACTTCCCACTCACTCGAGAGAAGAAGGCATAAGGGAGATGGCGATGAAACGGGATAGTGGGGACCCCAACAGCCAACCCCTATTGAAGGTGTGCTACCACCTACCCCAACGGCCGAGCAATCAATCAAAACAATGAGTTTGGAAACGAGTGACCCCATTCCAAGTCACTCGGTGGTGCGCCACCGAGTGGGAAACTCCTCCACTGCGGCAAGGTCGGAGGATGTTTGCAGATGACTCCACAAAGAATGTAGGAGGCGAAGTAGAGAAAATTCAAACACAAGAAGAACAACAAGTTGCCATCAACGAAGCTCGGACGATTGAGACTGCTCGGTGAGGTGCCAACCTCTGAAGGCTAATGACGCCGCTGATGCGATCGAGGCACGAGAAGGAATGTACAGGGAGTTAACACTGGGCGATGAAAGTGCAATCCATGGGGTTGAGACTCCAATGGATGCCATCGTAGAAGACCCTAAGACAGTGACATCGTCGAAAGGGAGGACCAAGGCCTCGCAGCAGAGAGAGACCGCTTTGGAGGAAATGAAGGCCACGGGAGGTTGAGACTTCCGGGTAAAGCAAACAAGCAGAGAACATCCCTCCCGCTATAATCGACCCATCCGAGAAGGAGATCAGCGCACTTCATGATTCCCGGGACAACCCCGATGTCACTTTTCCCGGGATCAAAAGGCGAAGAAGAAGGTGAGTCATCCCCATGACAAATCCAAAAGACTCACCATGCGGATGTTCCAAGCACGAGCAAGTCGATCCCAAGACTACTCGTCAAACCTTTAACTTTGATGATGAGCCACCAATGGAAATCTCATCATCGTCCGATGATGCTTCCGATAAGGCCGAGGACCGATCCCATCAAATGGAGAAATCACCGAGACTAACGAAGTCATTAAGACAAATTGAGGCTCAGCAAAGCAGGTCTCTCTACTTCACAACGAACCCAAATTCAACAAGAGACCACCGCTCGGGCTCCTCAAGTTGCGGCAGGATCGATTCCCAAAAAGAACTTCACGCGCACCGCTCATCATTGAACAGATCCCAGTTGGCGGTGATGAATCTTTTGTAGAATCTTTCCCTTTTTCACCGGAGATACGAGAACTCCACGAATAATCGTAAAACGAACAAGCACACTATTACAAACCAGCTCCCCTGTTCTTCCATCGACACCATTGTTCCAAATAATTATGACTTCGATCTTTGTATGGCCATCACCGCAATGAAGAATCAACAAGTTCGAGAAGTGTTCAAGGCACTCTTTCTTTGAGGTTGAAAGGATGGAGAGGCATCGAGGCCTCTTTGGACATGCGATTGGACAACGAGAGATGCCACCCTTACAAACGATTTAAGAGGCATAACAATTCGGATAAGGAATGGTGGCAACAAAGAAAAACAATGCGTGTGGAACAGGTGAGATACTTCAGACAATTGTTCAACAAGTCTGGTGTGGAGAGCCGAAAATGCCGATGCAAAGACAAAGCCGAGAGAACACATTGAGCATATGCATGAAGCTCACACCGCCGAGATCAAGGCTAGCTGCGTGAGCAAAATACAAATGATCTACGACGTTTGGAAGAACACATGACAAGAAAATTCAGCCTTCTCATGGTGAGATGAAGCCGATTTCAGCAGAATCCAACGCTACTCGATCTGAATTCCGTCTTGCCGCATACAACGCAGCAGCAGACTTGAAGCGAGAACTCAACCATCGAAGACTTCGACTTCATGCTTGCCAAAGATGTTCCCTGGGGTTCCTCTATCCTTTGATGATGCCAAAAAGGGGAAGAGGGATACCTTAAAGCAAAAAAATCAAGCCGAAAAGAAAGGAGCGGTGAAATTGAGAAGGAAAATCAAATTGAGGAAGTCTTGAAACGAGAAGAAAGGAAATCTTGTTGAGGGGAAGGATCAACGGATGTGACATTGATGATTGCACAAACCCCCAACAAGGTCCTCACACACGGTGACATTATAAGCGGCAAACTCCCCTCAGACTCGCCACTCCAACACTCTGCTATCTATGGTGAAAAGAGAAAATAAATTGAAGCGAGGGATGAAGGAAGTGGAAGGAAGAATGGATGCCAGGGTGATGAACATCTTGAAAGAACACGGAGGCATTCCAAAGAGACAGAGACACATATGCCATCTCGGATGTCGGGACAGAGCCACGATCGGTCGATGAATTTAAAACGCTTGAGTCTCGAGGATACTTTGCAAATATGTCTATGGCTCAAGCTTGGGACTGTCTTGGGAAAAGGGTCTCACATTATGTGAAGAAGCCGACAGAGTGGCGAGACAACCTATCGCTCTGCTGGTCACTCCGCTAGTCACTCACCGAAAGAAGAAGACCCCAAGATAGTATACGCCCGCAGGTAGAGGAAGAAGTAGTAGTGGAGGAAGAAGCTTCAGACCTAGGCCTCCGCCCAAGAATATTGAATACGTAGATCCAGGGAAGAAATGAGGATCTCTTGGGCTGGGCTTGATCAAGTGGCAAATTTGAAAGTGGCTAAAACTAACGCCGAGTATGCAAAAAGAATAGAAGAAGAAAACAAGAGACAAACTCGGCTATGGCGGGAGAGACAGGAAAGAATAAGAAAAGATGAAGCTGCCAGGAAAGCATATGAGAAGAAAAAAGAAGCGCAAACGACGAGAAAAAGAGAAGAAGATCTTGAACAAGATGAAAGAAGGAGACAACGAAGGAGATGAAGTGTTCTTTGTCAACCCTTCGTGTATTTTATTATGTAAATACATACAATGTAAGTCTTACGTAATAAAGGTATAAATTCTTTGATTTTGTGAAGACAATTATATGCTCGATACACCTTGTAAACAAATTGTTAAGGAACAAGAATGATATGATCAATAAAAAGAATTGATTATGCGCATACATTCTATGTCAATACACTATCTCATGTATCATTGTTGTTGTTTGCATCTTTGAATGATTTAAGTTTTGGCATCATCAAAAAGGGGGAAATTGTTAGGAATTTTATTGTTTAGATTTTGATGAATGCCATGTAAAACTTAGAATAGAAAGTTGGCACCCCAATTCTTGTTGTAAAATGTATTGTAACAATTAGAGCCGCTGCTAAGTTAAGTCGGCTACGCCTCAACATGCAAGAAGACAATCAAGACTGAAGGAAGGCTTGCGCGAGACAACCGAGTATGGCAAAGAAGAGTAGACAAGAACTCTCTTGGAAAAGCAAACAGATGCAACAGTGGAGCATCATCAAGTCAACTCAAGAAAAGCCAAGTCTCAAGTTGAAGTGACAAGAGTCATCCAATGATTGGAAGTCGACTCTAAGTCACCTGGGGAAAGCAAGGAAATGCAATCAAGTCGAGATAATCGTAAAGAACCATTGCACGAGAAATCAAGAGATTTACTTAAACAAGTAATATCTCCATACCACCTTTCTTGGAGTGCTCGAGTCCAAGCGTGCAAAAGGAATGAACCAATGGGAAGCACTACACCGTGTCGAACTCTCGAAAAGGTGAAAGAACAATTCATACGAGGAAATGGCAATTCCAAGGATCGCAAGCCAACGATCGCAAAGTGACTTTCAAAAATAAGCTTATCTCTTCAACGGGCAAATTTTTGAAAGTTCACCGTAAAAAGGCGAGGAGTTTGTTTGAGATATAGAGATGACACACATATGAGATAAACAAGCATATTAGAAAAATCAAACATTCTCAATCCTCAAGCCTACATTACGAAGACATCAATCCAACACTCACCTGTGAAGGAAAGAGAACTTCAATCGCTGAAGAGGAAAATATCGAAAACAAGGGGTCTACATTCCGGAAGGATTGTAGAAAGGTTCAAGGCTGAACCAAGTCTTAAGCTTTTGGAGGGCTTCGTGATCAAATCCAAAGAGCTTGAGCAAGTGAGTCAGTAGTAGCAAAGCGCAAACGCCTGTGAAGAAGGCGAGTCGTCGAGAAGCCACCGAGTGATCAAGGCGTCTCAGATCGAGTCCCAAAGGATCAAGTCGGGCATTTGTTGTGATCAAGACTTGTATCCGGATCTGCTACCACTTTGTAAAATGATCATTACCTAGTGGATTCCTCCAGGAGTTGGAGAAGAGAGGAGTAGAAGAATTACCCCATCTTGAACCTCTATAAAAACTTTATCTTGTGTCATTTACATTTCAAAGATTTAAATTCCTGCACTTTTAACTCGCTTATATCTCTGTGATAAATTTGCTATCCATTTGATAAAAATTTTTTTATAAGTACTAAATCAAGCTCTAAAATCTTGCTTAATCAAACATAAGGGTGTTAAGTCTTCCAATGAAAATAAAACCACAAATTGAGTTAAAATTATAGCCAACAAATGAGTTACTCCATAAACAAATGCTCAAATTGAGTCTCATTGAGAGTTAATTCTCTTGAGTGACTAATTCGATTTCCATCAAGGACACAACTGGGTAGAATCAACTCAGAGATTTAAAAGGACTAAATCGAAAATTTGGTAAGGTTTATTCAACCCCTTCTAAACCTTACACTTACACCCCTTGGGACCTACATTGGAAGCAAGGTATTGTATTTTGACTATGTGGATGATTCTCACATGAGTGTTAGCAATATGGATCTGGGCTACAAATCATGTACATGTAGGAAACAAGAGATACCATATGTTTTGGAATGGAGATTTTAAGGCGATTATGAAAGATGAAGACTTCTTGTGGTTGTTTAACAAGAGTATTAAAAATAGACAGATGGATATTTATGTTGAAATGATGTCGAGAGGAAGAAGATGGTGACAATGGGGACAGGAAGAGGGTGATGGAGGGAAAGAGTTTGATGGGGTGGGAGAGGGTATGGATGATATCGGCAATTTAAGTGATTGGGGAGGATAGTGAATGAAGATGAAGAAAATAATTCAGAGGGTGATGGGATTGAGATAGTTAATGAAGAAAATAATTCAGAGGATTTAGTGGATAGTGACTATGACATGGTTAGTGATAGTGAAGATGATGATCATTTGTTTGAAAAACAAGTGGATCAAACCACTGAAACTGAGAATGTAGACAATGATGAGTCATCTGAAGGTGAAGAATCTGGTGAGGAGGATATAGTACATATTGATGGTGATTTTGATGAAAAAATAGTGTCTCGATGAAGAAGATGGAAGCCAAAGGCACCAGTGTTCAATCCAAATCTTATATATGATCCTATATTTGAATTAGGGATGGAATTTAGACTAAGACGAGTTTAGGAAAGTTGTTCATCACATGCCATTAAGACCAAAAGATATTGTCGAAATTAAAAAGTGGAGAACAATAATTACATAAAAAGAACTCTCTCTCTTAGGGTTTTGCTCTGTGGAGTAAAAACCTAATTAGAGAAGACATACTACCTTGGTGTAGGTCTCTACCATTAAGGTTTTTCAACGAAACCTTTGGTGGTTTTCAGATCGGGATTACAATCACATCAACATGGACCACGAGGAAATCTTTGCGGCGATTGCGAATATTAAAATCTCAAGAAACAATGGAGAGCAACACGTTAACCCTAGAACGGATCCGAGGAAAAAGGAGAGACTCGTGTCGCCAATCGCCCGTGTGGCTAAGATATTGTCGACAAAATTGATCAACCACGCGACACGGTCGAGCAACACTTACCACGTATAATTCAAAGCGATCGGGAGGATTGAGATAGAGGTGGTTGGAGAGAATTTATTTATTTTGGAATTCTCAAACCCTACCGATAGAATACGGGCGTTACGAGGAGGTCCATGGCATTTTTCAACAATCTGATACTCTTCCAGGAATTAAATGGTGTTCAAAATCCGGATTCTTTGGAGTTCTTGACTTGGGAGGTTTGGGTCCAATGCCACAACATTCCAAATGGCCTACATGCGGGGAAGAGATCCTTCGGAGATTGGAGATATGGTAGACAATGGTGGTCGAGATTGATAAAGGAGACAGGAAGTGATCTTGGGAATATTTGCTAGAATACGAATTGCCTCGAAATTTCTCACCATTAAAAAGCCATATAATAATTAAGGAGGTAGATGGGAGCGATGATATATATGTCCTTTTTGACGCATTTGGTTACCGGATTTTTGCTATGCATGTGGTCGGTGGGCCACACATGGAGAGAATGTGGTGAATGCAACAAGGAGGAAACAAATATGCCGCACGGGTATTGGCTCAGAGCAAGCTTGCCGTTGGGTCGACCTAGACGAAAACAAGGCGAGGAGACAACGACGCAATGACAAGGATCCAAATCACCCAACGAAAACAAAGGACAGAGAGACCCGGGCATGCGTCATATTCGGGAGGTAGAAATAACCAGGAGGACCGTCGTAAGGAGGATCTTGAATAGTTGCCTCGAGGACGGATTGGCGCTATTCCTAGGTGGATTACATGGAGGTCCGAAAAAAAACTAATACGTGTACATGAGAAGGTGTGGATGAACAGACGCTAGTTTTGAGTCGCTTAACCCCTCGAAGTTGACACCACCACTACCCCTGGTAGCCCACATAATAACTCCTGATATCTCGACGGACGTAGCCCAAAAAAAATGGAAGAAAAGGGCAAGGAAGCAAGGAGTAAAAGGACGATCACAAATAATTTGGACAAGGGTACAAAGCGAAATTTTGATGATATAGAAGATGTCATCGAGAGCACGGTTGAGATGAGGAAGAAACCCCATTTGTTTAACATAGCTACGAGACGCACGATGGAGTTAGTAGATTATGGAAACCACTCGAATTGGCGGGGATTGCGATGCAACCCCACCAAGATCAATGAGTTGCATAAGTTGGAATGCTCGGGGGGCTTGGGAACCAATGGGCATTCAGGAATTAAGGCGTCTTATCGCCGAAAAGGACCCTAAGCTCCTATTTTTGTGCGAAACAAGAATGAGAGCTTATAATTGTAGTTTCTGGAAGGCAACGTTAAAATTTGAGGGTATGTTTGTCGTGGATAGTATTGGAAAGAAAGGTGGATTAATCCTTTTTGGAAGGATTCGGTTAATGTGAGTATTCAATCCTTCTCAGACACATTGATAGTGTCATCCAAGAGGGGAATGTTCGATGGAGGTTTCTGGCTTTTATGGCAACCCCGATGCCGGTAAAGGGTGAATCGTGGCAAGCTGTTAAGACGCCCGCTACGTTACGTAAGTGAAGGAATTACCGTGGCTCATCGGGGAGATTTTAATGAAATATGCCATCACAATGATAAGTGCGGGGGTAGACGACGGCGAAACACAAATGGAGGAATGCAGAATGCTATCGAGGAGTGTGAGCTGCGTGAGCTTTATGGCAATCGTGAACATTTTACGTGGGTTAATCGAAGAATCGGCAAGACATAATTTTTGAAAAACTAGATAGATTTTTCAAAGACAATTCAATGGAGGTTGCTTTTCCCTACAACTAGCACCAACACATTGGAATATTATTCGTCAGACCATCGTGCGGTGGCGGTAACCTGGGCGCGTCTATGGTCGACAAAGTTCGACGGCAACCAGCCCATAATCGAACGGCGCTTTAAGTTTGAAAAATTTTGGGTTGTGGAAAATGAGTGTAAGGATATTATTGTAGGGAGTTGGCTTGCTTTGGAGGGGCAAATGATGCGTTAAAATTTAAATTGACGATGCAAGAGAGGAGCTTCAACACCGGCGGATAAAAATTTGGCTACCTCCCTAGGCGCATAAAAAGGAGAGAGGGAAAAGCTTAATTCGTTGAAAAAAGTGAAAATTGGAGAAAGACTGGTTCTCAAATTCAACAAATGGAGGAAGTAGTTGAGAAGCTAACGACTCGGAGGAGATCTTCTGAAACAACGAGTCGTAATAATTGGTTGAAACACGAGATCGGAATACCCCATTTTTTCATGCGCAAGCCTCCAACAAAAGCGTAAACGGAATACAATAGAAGGGTTGACTTCAAAGCAAGGGACTTTGTTACGGAAAAAGGGGCTATGTCATTTATTATAACAAATTATTTCAACGAAATCTTCTCAACAAGTGACCCAACAGCCGATATTAATGAGGTGCTTAGTTGTGTGGACAAGCGGTGTCCGACGATATGAATGATCTGTGAGTAAACCATTTGATGGCAAGGAAGTGAAGAGAGCGCTGCTTGATATGTATCCGGATAAGGCACCAGGCCCTGATGGTTTATCAAAGATTATTCTATCAAAAATATTGGGACATAGTTGGGGAGGACACTACGAAGGAAATATTGCGAGTCCTTAACAATAATGGATCGCTCGAGGCATGGAATGAAGCCACAATTACCTTGATCCCAAAGGTGAAAGAGCCGCTTATGGTAAAGGAATTTCGTCCCATTAGTTTATGCAACGTGATCTACAAGATTATTGCTCGCGCGATAACTAATAGATTACGGTTAGTGCTCCAGAGGTGGTGGGCGATTATCGAGCGCTTTTATCCCGGACGGCTTATTACCGATAATGTCATATTGGGATTTGAGTGTATTCATTGGATCCGTAATCACCGAGCTAGTAACAGAGTATGTCGCACTTAAATTGGATATGAGCAAAGCATATGACCGCGTAGAATGGAATTTTCTCGAGGCAATTCTAAAAAAATTGGGTTTCGCAATGAGATGGACGCCGTTGTCGCTGAATTGTGTCCGTGACAAAGGCGATACTCATTTTCCTTAAATGGTGAAGTTGCGGGCGAGGTTCAACCACATAGGGGATTGAGACAGGTGACCCTCTATCTCCATACTCTTCGTATTATGCGCGCACATGGGCTGTCATCCATCTTTAATCAACGCCTATTGTCCAGGAGTATTAACGGGGTAAGAATTGCACCAAGATGTCCTCCAATATCCCATCTTTTTTTTTCGCGACGATAGTTTGATTTTTTGTCGAGCTACTATGGAAGAATGCGGCCAGATTGCGGTGTCCTCCGCGTGTGTAGAAAGATCGGGTCACTCATAAATTATGAGAAGTCGGCCATCACTTTTAGTCCAAATACAAATGAGGAGATAGTGGATTTTTTAAAATGGCGTTTAAGGTGCCTGTGGTTCAGGGGCATGAGGTTTATCTTGGCTTACCAACTCAGTATCACTTCGGAATAAAAGAGTTCAATTCGGTTACTTGAAAGAAGGAATTCTAAAACGAATTGAAGGGTGGAGTGGGAAGATTTTCTCGGATGGAGGTAAGGAAGTGATGATAAAATCAGACATGCCATACCAACATACGCTATGTCTTGTTTCCAAATACCGAAGTCGATATGCGAAGAGATAGAACGGGCTTGTGCTAATTTCTGTGGGTATGGAAGGAGGGAGTCAAAAACTTCACTAGACGAAGTGGAAAACTTTATGTCGACCCAAAAATCAAGGCGGAATGGGTTTTCGGAATCTCACCAAATTCAATAAAGCACTCTTGGCGAAGCAAATTTGGAGAATAATACGCAAACCGTAGAGCCTTGTTGCAAGAGTTCTAAAATCAAGGTACTTCCGACACACACATTATGGAGGCGGAATCGGGTGCTAAACCATCATATATTTGGAGATCACTTTAATGGAGCAGAGACCTCTTAGATGTTGGGCTGGCTTGGAGGATAGGAAATGGGAGCAAGTAAAAATACTCAAGGATCAATGGATCCCAACTCGCAAGGAAAAATTACAAATACAAAATAGCTAATATGGACGAGTTGGCGATGGTGTCAGTTTAGGCCAGGATGGCGCTTGGGACGAGCAAAATATTCGAGGAGTATTTCTACCTTATGTTGCGGATGAAATTAAGATTTCTCCTCCAAACCCGTCAAGAAAGGATTCTAGATATTGGAAGCGGGACACTAAGGAGTGTATTCGGTGAAATCGGGTATCATGTGGAAATGGGTTGTTATAATCGGGCATGAGCACAAAGACATCGGAAGAAATGAGCAAGTGGTGGAAGTTTTTGTGGGCATTGTCTATACCACCAAAGATTCGCATTTTTGGTGGAAAGCTTCCAATGATATAATTGCTACTCAACTCGAACTTGAAGCGAATGCATGTACATCCATGGAGATTGCTCAATATGCCACTTTGATCAAGATACAACCACGCACTCCCTCTTTTGGTGCTCAAAGCGAGTTCGACATCTCCTGGAAGGATTCAGGATATTGGGAGGTGTTAAAACAGGTGAAGGACATGAATTTTCCGGATGTTGGATTTTGGATGAGACAAAAATATCTAGACATGACTTTGAGGCTTTTGCTTGCCATGCTTGGGCGGTTTGGAAGGAGAGGCAAAAATATTTGCATGCAAATGAGGATAGGCAGCGACTTTGTGGGTCTGTGAATTGGATTGAGGACTTTCTTAAGGCTTTTAGGGAAGCTAATATGCTGGGACCTAACAGTGGAAACAGGAGGATGGTTCGTTTGGTGGGTCATTGGAAGAAACCTCCTTGCGGGCAATTCAGATGGATGTAGACGCATGCTATAATTTTAAGGAAAGTAAGTTCGCCACGGGAGGTGTTATCGGATGAAGAGGGTCGAGTAATCCTGGCTTTTGGTAGGGAAGTAGTGGGAATGAATGGAGTATTTGAAGGAGAACGATGGCTCTCAAGGATGGATTACAAGAGGCAAAACAGGCTTTATTGGCCCATTGATCGTCACTTCGACTCATTGTTGGTCGTGCAAGTAGTCACGGGCAACAACGAGGACCTCACTTACAACGGCAATTTAATACAGAGATTCATCATTTTATGGCTGATCTAGAGTTAACACAATCACACACATTCGACGCACGGCTAATAGTGTTGCTCATAGATTAGCTTCTTTTGCAGCTTTCTCTTCAACGTCATTTTGTTGGACGTTAGAGGATATTCCTTTTGGGTTGGAGAAATTGTATTAGCGGATATTTCGTCATTGTAATAAAGCTATGCAGTTTTTTTAAAAAAAAAAGACCAAAAGATATTTAAAATTCACTAAGAATGATTCTTTTAGGGTGTATGTGAGGTGTGGACAAGCTGATCAGTATGTGGAAGATTCGCCAATCGATTAAGAAAGAGCAGATTTTGATTAGGGAATATAATCCTAAGCGTACTTGTCCTCCAACATTCAATGTGAAAAATATGAAATCCAATTGGTCAATCGAAAGATACATGCAAATTTTTAAGACAGACCCAAAAAGAAATGTTAAGGCTTGGAGGCTAGATGTGGTCAATGAACTCAGGTGTCATATATCAAAAGACCAGGCTTATAGGGCCAAAAGGAGGGCAATACAATTGATTGAGGGGAGTCCTGACTCACAATATGCAAAACTTTAGGACTACAGTGAAGAGTTGAGAAGGTCCAATCCAGGATCCACAGTTATTTTGGACACTGAGAATGATGATCATGGAAATTTGAGATTTAGTAAATTTTATGTTTGCTTTAGTGCAGTGAAGGAGGGTTTTTGGTCAGGTTGTAGGCCATTCATAGGGGTTGATGGCTGCCATTTGAAAGGGCCACATAGAGGGGTTTTGCTTACAAAATGTAGGAGTTGATCCAAACAATAACATATACCGATATCCAATGATGTAGTGTGTAAGGAAAATAGGGAAATATTGGAGTGGTTTCTCACAGTCTTGAAGCATGATTTGCACATGTTTAGGGAGTTTGAATTCACATCCATATCTGATAAACAGAAAGGTCTAATTCAAGCCTTTAGTGAGGTGTTTCCAGGGAGTGATCACAGATTTTGTGTTAGACATATGCACAATAATTTCAAGAGTGCTGGTTATAGGGGTTTAGCTTATAAAAATGCACTTTGGAGGGCTGCACAAGCAAGCACAACTGAAGAATTCAATGTGAGAATGCAACAGTTGAGGGATCTTAATCAGGAAGCTGCAGATTGGTTTAATGACAAACCTCCTGTGCATTGGAGCAGGTCACACTTCAGTGAGGCCTCAAAATGTGACATGCTTCTTAACAATGTCTGTGAAACATTCAACATGTGCATCTTAGAGGCTAGAGAAAAAGCAATTCTGACTATGCTTGAATGGATTAGACAAAACAGAGATCTTGTTGAGAAGTGGAAGGATGTGTTGTGTCCCAGAATTATGAAAATTCTTCAGAAACATTGTGACAAAGTGGCTGACTGCATGACACTTAAGTGTGCTGAAAACCAATATGAGATATCTTGCTATGATGGGGGCAATTCAGAGATTTGAAGGAGTTCACATGCACTTGTAGAATGTGGCAACAGTGGGATACCTTGCAAGCATGCTTGCAAAGTGCAATTTTTAATCAAGGTGGGATACCACAAAATTATGTTGATTCATGCTACACATTTGCAACAGATAAAAGTGTTTATGCTTCGCAATCCTGGGTATCAATGGAGAGATGTTGTGGGATGAGACATCATATATCCCACCTCCGCCTCCAAATTTTGGTAGAGAGGTTGGAAGACCTCCAAGAGCAAGAAGATTGGAAGTCGATGAACCTGGTTTGAAGAGAAAGAAAAATGTTGTAGGGAAGAAGCCAATGAGTTTGAAAAGACAACAAAGAACTCGTGAAATGCAGAGTATGTGGTGTAGATGGGCACAATGCAACCACATGTGCAAGAAGAGCAGGGGATACATCAGTCTAGCAACATGCCAAGATTGTAAGTGTGTGTGTGTGTGTGTGTGTGTTTCTATTTGTTATCTTTGTAAAATTATAAGATTGTAACTTTTTTTACTTATGCAATGTATAGGTGAAAAGAGAAATATTGCCACTCAAGAAGCGAGGAGAAAGCAAATCGCAATGCAGGGGATCCTAGTGTAAGTGTGTTTTTATTTGTTATCATTTCTCAATTTCTAAAATAATTTGATTTTCAATCTATTATTTTTTATGTGTGTGCAGGGGGTTACAAGTGTCAAAAGGACAACCAATAATCAAACATCCGAACCGGTTCCACCTCAACCATCCTGCTCAACCTCAAGGACCAACCAAACACTCTCTACTTCCACCTTTAACACCCATTGGAGCAGATGTAGATTTCCTCCAAGAAGAATTTCCAACTCAAATGTCTCAAGTTGGTAGACCTAAGGCCCCAAATATGGTTGGGCCTTCGATGTTCCAACAACTTCACATGGGAATCTCTCCATACCCGAAGGTGGACAAAGATAGGACTTGCCCAAAGATTAATTCTAATTTGTCCAATATTAGCAAGAATACTAGGAAGTGAACTATAATCAGACTTTTGATGTGCATTTTGGCATTGTAATCAGTCTTTTGATGTATTTTGGCAGCTTCTGGAAAACATATGTATTTTGGCAAGAAAACATGTTATGCGCTTGTAGTATTTTGTCATCATTTTTGTTAGATTATGGAAAAAATGTTATGACATTGACCATATTTATGTTTATGTTTAATATATGGCAGCTTTTGTCATGTTGTTCTTAATTATATTTTTATGATGCTTATTTGCAAGAGATGAGCAGGTTTATCTTGTCACAAATACATGAGATGAGCAAGTTTACTTGGATGTATTTTGATGCCTGTTTTGGAGCTGTACTGCTGTTGGAATATGCACATGTGCATGTGCATATGTTCTTTCTTTTGAGCTTTGTGGTTAGTTTTCATAAGAGTAAATGCATAATTCTACAAGTGCAATACATTAAGGAACATTACTTCATTACCAAACATTACACTGCAATACATTACATAGAACAGAGAACATGTTACACAAACACTTAAGAACTAAAAGAAAATACATAGTACCTAACTTGGACTCGCTAAAACACTAAGGAATATTACTTCATTACCCTGCCTGCCTCTACTTTCCCAGCAAGTTCAAATAAAACAATAAAAAACAATAAAAATTCATGGTTTAGGCTAGCATAAGCTGAGTGCATTGTCTTGCATCCCCATTCTTCACAAAGATTCGATTTTCCCCAACAAACATCCAAATTATAAGAACACAAACCACAAGCATCAAAAGCACCACCTTCGAAACTTGTTTTTGTTACTCAAGTGCAATTGTGAAACTTCATCCTCCAATTTCTGGACTTCACCCTCAAGCTTCTTCGTTTCACCCTCTAGTTTGTTGATTTTCCTCGGCAAACCATGTATTATTGTCTTTGCTCTACGACACATTGGGGATCCTCCAACTCAAAAAATCGACACCCACCCCTCTCATGCGGTATAAGATAACATAAACTCAAAGAAGTTGAAATTTTTGGGAAGAACGACTTTTCAAAATTGGGTAAGAACACTATTTATTTGGTGAAGAAACAAAACAACTTACACCGAAATGTAAACATGCATTAAACCTTCTCACTGGTTTTCTTTGGTCCATGTCGTGCGGCGTGACCGCCCTCTTTCCCACGTAAGTAGTGAAGATTTCGGTTGTGTGCGACATCTTCAAATGATTTGGTTGTTTTGGTTGGAGCGGATGAAACGAGAGAAAGAGAAAGGGGCAAGTTTTTTAGGGTTCCCGCAAGTGTGATTTTAGGGATTCGATAGAAGAAGAAGAAGAGATTAGGTGTTAAGTGGATTCCTCCAAAAATTTGCCACCTCATCATCATTAATCCAATCATAACTTAAAAAAATCCACATAAGCAAAAATCACCGGAAAATTCAAAACCCCTAAATTTGGGGTCACGTGACAAGACGTGATTAATTCCTACGAGAATTAATTTTGACGAAAATTGTCCTCAATGTGCAAAACAAATTTAATTGATGGACCACAATTGCTAGACCCTACTTTGACTGGACTAATTTTGCTTGGGCCATATAGTTAGTGGACCAATTTTGCAATTAAGCCTATTTCTTAAGCACTTCTTTTGAAAAGGCTATTGAGGCAATTAATTACCAACATCTGCATGATCTCATAAACTCGAATAAGTTCAAACGTCTCTCCTCTAAGGATAGTGTTGAAAAAATAAGGAGTGTATATTCTAGTACAACTTGGATTATAACGAGGCGCGCTAGCTTAAGTCTTTTCCGCATTTCTTTTATAATAGCAGCAGGATAAGCATAGCAAGAATTCCCTCCCCGTCTCTGCAGACTCTCTATGAGAGTTCGTGAAACTGTCTCTCTTCTTCCTCTAGTCATATTTGGACTTTTATAGACTAGAAGATCCATAAAGCTCGCAATACGAAGAATAAACTCATAATCAAGATGAATTTACAAATTATAGAACAACAATTGAAAATTTGTAATAAATTAAATCACAACAAAGACAATGTAAAATTGGCCCGAATCGTGTGTTGAACATACTATCCTTAAAAAGATTCGTCCCCTATTTTGGGCGCCTGTTTCCCATGATAAGACAGGAAAACCGAATTACCTCAATTTCGCGAATCAAGATTATGCTTGGAAATCACCACCAAAATGCAATTGGAAGCCAATGAACATAAGAGCAAGATGCAAGGAATTTTGTTATGCAAGTGTAGGAGTTGAGTTGTGTGTAGATTGTGAAAAATTGAACAACCTTTTATAGGTTTCAAGATCAACCCATATTAACTCTCCACTACCCCATGACTAGGAGCATTCACTTTCCCACTCCTCCATGACTTGGGAGTTTCAAGTGCCATCACTCTCCCACTACTCCATGAGTTGAGAGTTTTAAGTGTTACAAAATTAAACACTATTGGAGTTAAATATTCTCTTCATTATTGAAGAAATGGGTCCAAGAAATTATGCCAAAAATACAATTTCCATTTAATTTTCCAACAGATAGTCCATACGAATGGATAACAACCACCAAACAACTATTTTGCTAGTAATATTATTCCGTACAATCGTGGATATGGATTGCTCGTATAAGTGAACAACCATCTTTAATCCAACCTGTGAATTAAGAATTGTGTTTATGTAGTTAAGAAGAGTTCTTGATCCTACGAATAAGAAAAGAAAATGATGGAGAAGAGAGAAACATTATAAGCGTATTTGTAGGATGTTGGGAAATTTATTTATTAAATTTTGATGAATGCCATGTAAAACTTAGACTAGAAAGTTGACACCCCATTTTCCCCGTAATTTGTATTGTAATAGATAGGGCTGCATTTGAGCCGAGCCAAGTCAACTATGCCTAGATATACAAGAAGTCAATCAAGACTAAAATGAAGACTCATTTGTGGAACAAATTGAGTATGGCAAGGAGGAGAAGTCAAGAACTCGATCAATGAGTATCGCCTAAGATACACCGGTGTGTGAAGTGTCACAAGTCAACTCAATAAGCCAAGTCAAGTTGAAGTGACAGATGAGTCTTCCAATCATTGGAGCGGACTCAAGTCACCCGGGAAAAGGCACGTGCAAAGATGAGTTAATCAAAAAAAAACGTTGCCGTAAGTCAAGAATATTACCTAAACAAGTTATACTTCCATGCTTTGCCATGTCTTAAAGTGCTCATCCCCGAAGCGTGCAAAAGGAATAAACCAATGGGAAGATCGCACCTTGTGTCGACTACGAAAAGTCAATGCTCATTTAATACGAGGAAATGTCAATATCAAGGATCGCAACAAGACAAGCCAACGAACACAGTGACTTTTGAAATCAGCCTATCTCTTCAATGGGCGATTTTTAAAAGTTCAATATAAAAGGCCGAGAATCACTTTGAGAACAAGGGATCTTGATTACCAGAACGACGAGCAAGAAAGCAATATTCATCTCAGAACCTGCAAAATATTCTCAAGTTATTCAAGCAAATCCTCAAGCCTAAATTTCAAGGAAATCGATCCAACACCAAGCTATGAAGGAAAGACAACTTCAAACTCAAGAAGAGGAAACTTTTGAAGAATCAAAAGGGGTCTACATTCCAAGGAGGATTGTAGAAAGGTTCAAGGTCGAACCAGTCTTAACGTATTGGAGGGCTTCGTGATCAAATCCAAGGAACTTGAGCAAGTGAGCTGAAGTAGCAAGGCAGCCGCTCCGTGAAGAAGTTCTAGTCGAACGAGAAGCGGTGTGTGACCAAGACATCTCCGCAGACGAGTCCCAAAGGATCAAGTCACCGTGTGATCAAGACTTGTATCCGGACCGATAACCACTCGTACTCACGATCAATACTTGGTGGATTCCTCCGGAGTTGGAGAAGAGATGATTAGAAGAATTACCCCATCTTCGAACCTCTATAAAAATTATTGTGTCATTTACGTTTCAACATTTAATTTCTCGCATATCATTTTATATCTCACGATAATTTGCTAATCTAACTCGATAATAAACAAAGTGCTAAAACCAAGTGTTAAAACAAACTTAAACCAAATTCAAGGGTGTTAAGTCTTCCGCAAAATTTCATCACAACCAAGTTAAGTATTAGACTAAACAAGTGAGTTATTCTATCAACACCAATCGAAATGTTGAGTGGCTAACTCTTGGTTAACTAACTTAGCTATCCATCAAGGACATAGCTGTGAAATTAACTCTCGAACTATTTTAAAAGGACTAAATTGAAAAGTTGGTAAGGTTTATTCAACCCCTTCTAAACCTTACTCACACCCCTCGGGACTACAAGTGGTATCGGAGCGGTTGGTTCATTGAACCTTCCGCACCGGTTCTTGAACTAGATCCCCAATCTTTCAAAGAAGTTTTTAACACATGTTCTTTCAAAAGTTAGTTTTTTTTTTTTTTTGCAAAAGTTATTATCATGGAAGCAAGTTTGACACGAATTCCTATGTTCACCATTGAAGAATTTGATGACCGAAAAATACGTATGCGAGCTCATCTATCGCCTTTACATGATGAGATGTGGATAGTGATAGAGGATGGGCCACTTCAAATAATGAAGGTGAACACAACAAGAAGAGAGAGTGCACTGGAAGGAGAAGAGGTCAGCGCTTCCTTGCTCTAGACCTATGGTTGAAAACCAAGAGCTGAATGGACAAATGATGACAGAAAAGATACAACTTGGACAATGTCGCCAGGATATACTTTACAAGACTTTGGACAAAGCCATGTTCAACAAAGTCAAATCTTACAAGACAACCAAAGAAATGGGATAAATTAACTTTAATTTGTGAAGGATCGTAGCAAATTAAAGAAAACAAGTTATCTGTTGTAGTTCAAAAATTTGAAAACTTTAAAATGCTTGCGGTGAAACAACGGATCACCGGATGCTAGATTCACCGAAATTACAAATGAGCTCTCAAAGACTTGGGAAAGAATACACACGAAGAAGATGTGTTTGAAAATTCTAAGTCTCCCAACCGAATGGGAAATGAAGACCATGGCTCTAAGGCACTCGATGGACCTATCAAAAACATCCAATCATGAACTATTCTCGGACCTCAAAGCTTATGAATTGAACAGATAAGAAAAGATCAAGAGGAGACATTGTACCCAAAACAGCTCCACTTATAGTCAAGGATGGGAAGAGAGCCGAGACCAAAGAAATCATTAACCGAGGAGATTGCGTTGATGGTTAAAAGATTCAACAAGTTCTTCAACAAGAACTACAAAAGCAATAAAGGCGAATCCTCCGTAAGACATTCACTCCTCCAAATCAAGGAAAATAGGCCACCAAAGAGAGCCGAGTATCAAAAGGTCGAATATCAAAGAGAGTGACAACCCAAGAAATGAGAAAGTGACCAAAAAGTCGAAACTTGTGTTGGAATTGCAGACAACCAGGACACTTTGCTATTGATCATCCATATCCCTGTAATCAATAAATACAGAATGAAGAAGAAAGAAGACAATAAAAGAAAAAAGGCAATGTTGGTCTTAAATCGAGAGACAAAAGTCAAAAAGAGCGACTTCGAGAGTAGTGAAGTTGATCGCTCAAGTGACTCAAGAAGAAGCCTTAACTGCCTAATGGCCAAAGAACAAGATCAACATGACCAAGATGAGGTACACTCTAACTCATCCCACTCGTTTTAGTGATAGTGATTGTGACACACAAACTTCATCACCCACTGATCTTTATGATTCATTAGGCAAAATGATGAAAGACTTTGAGCACATTAAATCCTCACACACACTATTAAATGAGGAAAACGGCCAGCTCAAAAGCCAAAACTCACAGCTGACTAAGGAGCTGAGAACTCTAAGTCACATAGCTGATGAGAACAAAAAGCTGAAAACTGAGAATGCTAAACTAATAGCAGAGATAGCTGCTATAGAAAAGAGAGAAAATGATCTCAAAATGTGATTGCTTCATTCACAAAGGCATCTAAATCATTGGATGACCTTATCATGAGCCAAAAAGAATGTGGAGACAAGACATGCATAGATTCAATTCCTTTGTGCATAGTCAAACTCACAGAGTGATCTTGGAAAAAGGATCTTCAAGTAATGAAGCATCTCAAAAATCCAAGACACCAAATGTTGCACACACATTCATTCCAAAGCACAATCACAAACAAACTGCCTTGATATAAAGGAAAAGAAAACAACCAATTGAGTATGCAGAGGGGATACAGTGAGAAGAAATCTAGCAGAGTTCCTCAAAGAAATTCCAAACAAAAGTACTCTATGAAGAAGAAACAGAGCTACCGAATCCCCGGAAGTTCTATCAAAGGAATATAAATGATGGGAATGGTAGAAACTACCCAAGCCAAGCTAATTGGAATAATGTGAAATATCAAAGAAAGACCTATGGAATATATGCCAAAATGGCAAAGGCCTAGAAATCAACAAAGGTCATTCCAAAGGCAAAAGAGCTATCATCAACACACATATGCACCCAAGCACTACACTCGAAATATCACAACTACCCAAAGAAGGCAATTGCTAAAACACACACACAGATTATACGACAAAAAGAGACAAAATGTATGAATCTAAAGTCCCCAAGCAATTTTCCAAAGTGGATTATGATTATGGCACGAGATAGATGGCAACCTCTTGAGTCGATCATTTGTTTATAGGTTGGTTGGATCATCTTACAAGATTAACCCCTCGTGACCCATAAAATATGGGTACCTAAAAACTAATTTCCTTGATTGCGTTCAAGGAACATCCGAGTGCCAAGGAACCTGGTACATGGATAGTGGATGTTCCGGACACGACATGAAATAAGAAAAATCTATCAAAATTCAAGGAGATTAGAGGCGCAAAAGTTATATTTGGAGGAAATGAAGCTCCGAGGAAATAGAGTAATCGGATCCATCAAGAAAAATGGATTAGAAATCACGATGTTGCATACGTTGAAGGCCTCAACTTCAACTTATTAAGCATCGCCCAACTCGCGACAAGGGATATAATGTTGGATTCAATATGGGAGTATGCCAAATCAAAGACACTCAATCAAATGAAGTGGTGTTGTAAGGATCCGCATGAAGAATATGTATGTGGTAGATTGGTTGACGCCACACCAAGCACTTGTTTGTTAGCAAAGAGTACAAATAGAATCAAGTTGGTCAAGCACAGTGCACAAGAAGTCGAGTCATCCGAATTTCAAGACAATTAACAAGCTTGCAAGGAATCATCATGTAAAAGGACTACGGACTCATTATATGTTAGGAAATTTATTGTTTGGATTTTGATGAATGCCATGTAAAACTTAGAATAGAAAGTTGGCACCCCAATTCTTGTTGTAAAATGCATTGTAATAAATAGAGTGGCCAAAGCCGAGTTAAGTCACTACGCCCTAACATGCAAGAAGACAACCTCAAGACTAGAAGGAAGACTCGCCGCGAGACACCGAGTATGGCAAAGAAGAGTAGACGGGAACTCTATCAAGAAGAAGCAATGAGATGCACTGAGTGGAGTATCGACCAAGTCAACTCGAGAAAAGCCAAGTCTCAAATTGAAGTGACAAGATTCACCCAATGATTGGAAGTCGACTCTAAGTTACCTGGGAAAGCAAAGAAATGCAATGTCAAGTCGAGATAATCAGAAAAGATCCGTTGCACGTAAATCAAGAGAATTACTTAAACAAGTAATATCTCCATACCACCTTTCTCGAGTGCTCACCGAAGCGTGCAAAAGGAATGAACCAATGGGAAGCACTACACCGTGTCGAACTCGAAAAGGTGAAAGAATAATTCATACGAGGAAATGGCAATTCCAAGGATCGCAACAAGACAAGCCAACGATCGCAAGTGACTTTCAAAAAGAAGCCTATCTCTTCAACGGGCAAATTTTTGAAAGATCAATATAAAAGGCCGAGGAGTTTGTTTGAGAATAAGAGAGATACAAGAGATATAAGTGACAAGCGACACAAGTCACGAGACCGAACTAAAAACGTTCAAGCAATTATCGGAAAAATCAAACATTCTCAATCCTCAAGCCTACACTACGAAGAACATCAATCCAACACTCACCGTGAAGGAAAGATAACTTCAATCGCTTGAAGAGGAAAATACTTTTGAAAAATCAAGGGGTCTACATTCCACGAAGGATTGTAGGAAGGTTCAAGGTCGAACCAAGTCTTAAGCTTTTGGAGGGCTTCGTGATCGAATCCAAAGAGCTTGAGCAAGTGAGTCAGTAGTAGCAAGCGCAAAACCTGTGAAGAAGCCGAGTCGTATGAGAAGCCACCGAGTGATCAAGGCGTCTCAGTGATCGAGTCCCAAAGGATCAAGTCACCGTGTGATCAAGACTTGTATCCGGACCTGCTACCACTTTGTATACGATCATTACCTAGTGGATTACTCCGGAGTTGGAGAAGAGATGAGTAGAAGAATTACCCCATCTTCGAACCTCTATAAAGTTTTCATTGTGTCATTTACATTTCAAAGACTTTAATTCCTCGCATTTTTAATTGCTCATATCTCACGATAAATTTGCTATCCACTTGATAATTTATAAGTACTAAAACCAAGCACTAAACTCTTGCTTAACCAAATTTAAGGGTGTTAAGTCTTCCGCAAAACAAAACCACAAAATTGAGTTAATTTAGAGCCAACAAATGAGTTACTCCATCAACAAATTTCTCGATTGAGTCTCGTTGAGAGATTAACTCTACCGAGTGGTCAATTGATCGTCCATCAAGGACACAAATTGTAGTATCAACTCGTATATTTAAAAGGACTAAATCGAAAATTTGGTAAGGTTTATTCAACCCCCTTCTAAACCTTACACTTACACCCCTTGGGACCTACAAGTGGTATCGGAGCGGTTGGTTCATTGAACCCTCCGCACAATTCTTGAACTAGATCTCCAAACTTTTCAAAGTCCGCTTTAGTACTTAAACTTTCAAAACTCTTTTTATCACTAAAAGTTATTATCATGGAAGCAAATTTGACACGCATCCCTATGTTCACTATTGAAGAATTTGATGATTGGAAAATTCGTATGCACAGCTCATCTATCAAAGATTACATGATGAGATGTGGATAGTGATAGAAGATGGGCCTCTGCAAATCTTAAAGGTGAACACAACATGCACGAAGAGTCTGCACCAAGGAGAAGAGGAAGTTGCTCCTGGACTGTCATGGTTGAAAACCAAGAACCGAGTGGACAAATGATGACAAAAAAAGATACAACCTGGACAATGTAGCCAAGGACATCCTTTACAAAACCTTGACAAAGCCATGTTCAATAAAGTCAAATCTTGCAAAACGGCTAAAGAAATCAGGACAAGTGACATTGATTTGTGAAGGCTTAGAGCAAATCAAAGAAAACAAATTATCGGTGGTCATTTGTCAGAAATTTGAGAACTTCAAAATGATCTCAGAAAAAACTGGATCAACTGGATGCTCGTTTCACGAAATCACGAATGAGTCGTTTCTACACTTGGAAAGGAATATACACATGAAAAATGTGTATGAAGATCCTAAAAAGTCTTCCAAATTGAATGGGAAATGAAGGTCATGGCACCGAGACATTCCATGGACCTAAAGGAAGGTCTTCGAGAGAAAGAAGACAAAAAAAGAAAAAGGCAATGATGGTCAACAGACATCAAACAAATGTAAAGTCAAGAGAGAGGCCGACTCGAGAGCAAGCGAAGCCGACTACTCAAGTGACTCGAAGAAGAAGCCCGATCCGCTTGATGGCCAAGGAACAAGATCAACCTAACCAAGAAGATGAGGTACACTCTAACTCATCAAACTCGGACTCGATGATAGTGATCGCGACACACACACTTCATCACCCACTCGATCTTTATGATTCATTAGGCAAAATGATGAAAGATTTTGAACACATTAAATCCTCACACACACTATTGAATGAGGAAAACAAATTACTCAAGAGTCAAAACTCAAAGCGACTAAGGAGCCGAGTACTCTAAGTCAAATAGCCGATGAGAATGAAAGTTTAAAAGTTTGAAAATGCTAAATTAATAAAGCAGAAATTGCCGCTATAGAAAAGAGGAGAATGACCTCAAGAATGTTATTGCCTCATTCACTAAGGCATCTAAATCATTGGATGATCTTATTATGAGTCAAAGAGAATGTGGAGACAAGACAGCTTAGGATTTAATTCCTCCGTGCCATGTCAAACCTCAAAAGTAATTTTGGAAAAAGGATCTTCAAGCCATGAAGAGTCCGAAAAATCCAAAACTCTAAATGTTGCACACACATTCACTCCAAAACACAATAACAAGCAAACGGCCTTGGTTATAAAGGAAAAGGAAAACAAAGCGACCGATTGAAAGTGCTGCGCTGAAAGGACAAATGAGAAGAGATTCAAATGAGTTCCTCAAAGAAACTCCGAACAAAAATACTCTGAAAGAAGAAGGAGAGCTACCAAAAACCCTTAAAATCTATAAGAGAAATACATATGATGGGAATGGTAGAAAATATCCAAGCCAAGTGATTGGAATAATGTGGACCATCGGCAAGATAGACTTATGGAATATAAGCCTAAATGGCAAAGGCCTAGAACTCAAGAAAGGCCATTCCAAAAGTATAAGAGCTTTCATCAAAGACACATATGCACCTAGGCACTACACTCAAAGACACCACAATTACCCAAGGAAGGCAATTGCTAAAACACATATGCAGCATACGACAAAAGAGACAATTTGTATGAACCTAATCCCCAAGCAATTTGCCAGGATTAATTATGATTATGGCAATCGATAGATGGCAACCCATTAGAGTCAAATCATTTGGCTATAGGTTGGTTGGATCATCTTACAATTCTAACCCCTCAGACCCGCACAAGTATGGGTACCTAAAACTTAATTTCCTTGATTGTAGGTTCAGGAATGTAAATGAGTACCAAGGAACCTGGTACATGGATAGTGGTTGTTCCGGACATATGACAGAAATAAGAAAAATCAAAAAGTTCAAGGAAGTTAAAGGAGCAAAAGTCATATTTGGAGGAAATGAAGCTCCTGGTGAAATAAGAGGCATTGGATCCATAAAGAGGAATGGATTAGAAATCACAGATGTTGCATATGTTGAAGGACTCAACTTCAACTTATCGAGCATCGATCAACTCGTGACAAGGGTTACAATGTTGGATTCAACATGGGTGTATGCCAAATCAAGATACTTGAATCGAATGAAATTGTCTTTGCAAGGATGTAGACGAGAAGAATATGTATGTCGTGGATTGGTCAACCGCAACACCCAAGACTGTCTACTAGCAAAGAAAGACAAATTAATCAAGTTGGTGGCACAAAAAAGCCGAGTCACCTCGAATTTCAAAACGATTAACAAGCTTGCGGAAGTAATCTTGTGGAAGGACTTCCCAGGATCGATATACAAGAAGGAGAGTATATGTGACGCATGTCAAAAGAGAAAACAAATCAAGTCATCATTCAAAGAAAAGACATGCCCATCCTCAACAAGAATATCAGATCGCTACATATGGATCTATTTGGCCCAAAGGAACCAACCAAAGATAAGTGGGAAGAAATATACCTTGGTGGTAGTAGATGATTACTCAAGATATACATGGACAATGTTCATGTGTAAGAAGAAAAAACTCTACAAAAACTACCACAAAATGGTGAAAGAGGATTCAAAACGAGAAGAGCCAATCCATTATCAAAATAAGATCGGATAGAGGAACCGAGTTTGTCAATGGAATAATAACTCAAAAGATTGTATTGAAAATGGTATTGGTCATGAACTATCGTGAAAAAGGACTCCACAAACAGAATGGAGTTGCGAGAAAGAAGGAATAGAACTCTCAAAGAAGCAAAGAAGACCATGTTAGTCAAGCAGGTTACCAAAAAGATTTTGGGTCAAGCAATCAACACACTTGCTACACTCAAAACAGATGTATGATAAAATGTATAACCGACAAAGACTCCCTATGAGATCCGGATCGGAAGAAAACCAAATGTTGCATATTTCCCGAATATTTGGATGTAAATGCTTCATCCACAACAATGGCAAAGACAATCTAAAGGCTTTTGATGCTAAAGTCGATGAAGGTATCTTCTTAGGATACTCAAATGAAAAAGCAAAGCCTACAGAGTACTCAATAAAAGGACTATGGTTGCGGAAGAATCCATTCATGTGGTATTCGATGAGCCAAATGTAAATGGAGAAGACATTGAAGAGTCACCGATAAGTTGAATCATCCAACCATACAGAAGAGTCCCTATGTCAAGTTTGAAGCCGGAATTATCAATTCGTAAGAAGATGAGATAGTCAATCTCAAAAACAACTGGAAAATTTGCAGCTAAGTGATTACGAGAGAGCCGACCACAAAGAACACAACCGCAAGTCGATCAATCCGCCTAACTTACTCCAACCTGATGTAAGATGGCCGAGAGACCATCCACCGAACTTGTCATTGGAGATATAAAAGAAGGTGTCAAAACAAGATCCGAACTCAACAAGAAGCTATGTTCACATGCTTCATCTCGCAAATAGAGCCCAAAGACGTGTCACAAGCATTGGACGACACACATTGGATTCAAGCTATGCAAGAAGAGTCAATCAGTGTGAAAGAAATAAAGTATGGGAATTAGTGCAAAGACCCATACATCAAAATGTAATTGGCACCAAATGGGTGTTCGTAAATAAGATGAACGAGGAAGGTTACTCTGCGTGGTAAGAAACAAAGCAAGATTAGTAGCCAAAGGATATTGCCAAGAAGAAGGGATAGATTTTGATGAAACATTTGCCCCTCGTAGCAAGATTGGAAGCTATAAGGATGTTTCTTGCCTATGCACTCACAAGAATTTCATTGTATATCAAATGGATGTAAAAAGTGCATTCCTAAATGGTTTATTGGAAGAAGAAGTGTATGTTGAACAACCTCCAGGATTTGAGCAGAAGACTCTTGGAGATAAGGTATACAAACTCAAGAAAGCTCTATATGGATTGAAACAGGCACCTGCAGCATGGTATGATACCTTGTCACAATTTCTAACCGAAAATGGATTCACAAAAGGAAAAGTAGATAGAACACTTTTAAATTCAAGACAAAAAGAGTATCTTGCTTGTTCAAATATATGTGGATGACATCATTTTTGGATCCACAAACAAAGAGTCTGTGTGAAAAGTTTTCAAACCTCATGCAAAGTAAATTTGAAATGAGCATGATGGGAGAGTCCGACATTCTTCCTTGGACTCCAAGTGAAACAAAATTAAGGATGGAACCTTCATAAGTCAAACAAAATACACCAGAGATTTAATGAAGAAGTTTGGTATGGAGGAGAAGTCTTCTCAGAAAAATACCAATAAATACATCACCAAAATGGACATGGATGCGGATGGCAAGCTCAGATCAAACAAGATCTGAGCACTTATTGGATCATTGCTCTATCTCAAATAGCGGGCGGACATCACCTTTGTTGTTGTGGTGTATGTGCAAGATTTCAATCTGCTCCAAAAGAGAGCCATATGACAAAGAAGCTAAGAGAATATTGAGATACTTGAAAGGAAGCCAAGAAGAGGCCTATGGTATCCAAAGGAAGGTGGATTCAAGCTAATTGGCTATTCATTCTAACTATCTTTGGATGCAGAGTGGACAGAAGAGCACCTCGGGCACATGTCAAATCTTTGGGAAACAGACTAATTTCCTGGTTTAGCAAGAAGCAAAACTCAATAGCCACCTCTACAAATGACGAATACATATCATGCGGCAAACATTATTGTGCCAAGTCCTATGGATGAGACAAAGAATGAGACTATGAAGTTGAGGAAAAAGAAATTCCAATCATGTGTGATAACACAAGTGCAATTGCCATTACTCAAAATCCTGTGTTGCACTCAAGAACAAAGCATATCGATGTCGGATATCACTTCATAAGAGATCATGTTGAAAGGAAGGACATCATCTTGGAATATGTCTCAACCGATAAGCAATTGGTGACATCTTCACAAAACCATTATGTGAGTCAAGATTTGAAGAACTCAAACATGAGTTGGGGATAATTGAACCGAATCGACACTCGGAAGAATCAAAGAAAAGAAATGGAACAGAAAAGGAGGTGAAAAGAGTTGAACACGTAAATCACCAAGAATCACCAGACGGAAAAACTACTACACCGGTGATAGTGAGTCACTAAGAGAATCGTGAGAAGTAGAGTTAAATCGGCCTAAGGGATAAGCTAAGTCACTTATGAGCAAAGTGACAAAAACGCATCGTTTTGACTAAGCGGGAATGTTTTAAGGAATACGTCGGCATAATGATGATGTGTACATAATAAAGTCGCACACCAAGCTTATGATTGGATATAAATGTTGCCGCATTAAATACGAGACATTAAATGCTAAATAGGCGTGCAAAATCTAAGCCGTTGATTTCGATCACATTTCAAAAACCACCCGCACGTCCTTTCATAAACCATACTTAAACCATTTCCGTCCGTTTCTCTCTCACATTACCAAAACTGTTCACTTCTTTCTCTCAAAAGCAAAGGCAAAAATTCTCTCGAAACCCTATCTATCTTCAAATCAATCTCTGAGTTTTTCTTTGATAAAATCCTGAAAAATGGCACCAACGTATGATTTCACCAAGTTAGGAAAGCAAATCCACACCGGTCTCACTTGTGGATTTCGACTTTAATGAGGAAACAGGGGTCCGACGACACCCTAGTGAAGAAAATCGCTGAAAAATTGGAAACGACCAAATTTGAAACCGTTTCTAACGTTAGAATATCCGATGACCTATGTGGAGGAGGTCGCACATTCTACGTGAATGCCGAGATTCACGATGAAGGAATAAAGTCGTCTTCACGGAAAGCAATGTGACTATCTCGCCAAGGATTTGGCCGAACATTGCTCACTACCAACCGAAGGAGCCTCGTAAATTAACGAAGCCGATGTAAACTTGGTTGATGCTTGGAAAGAAATAGCCAAGCCCCGACTATGCCGATAAAATAGTGTGCACAAAGAAACAAGAGATCGCCAAGGAGGATTATCACAAGTCATTGGACATAGTTGCCAAATGTATCGACATCAAATTTGGAAGCTTTGACCAATCACAAAGGCAAAGCCGATTGTAATGGCTGCAATCATCGCAGAAAAGAAAATAAATCGGGCTGAGTTTATCTACAAAGCAGACTCGCGAACGTGGGAACAAATCCTTCAAGGAAGATGGCACATTTGGAGGATCCCTAGGATATGGCCTAGTGATTGGCCGACCATGGAGGTTAAAGGAGTCCCTCTTAGACATGGGAATGCATTCCATGTTAACAAGAGGATGTTCAGAGCAAACCTCTCTCGGCGCACAAGAGAGCCTACGCCAAGAGAGGCGACACGAGTGAGGGGGAATCACCACCCCAAGATACGATTGTTTCCTCTCTCCACCCAAGAAGAAAGTCGCCTCGCAGCTGCTTAAGAAGAAAAGTGTCTCCCCTATGAAAGAAAGTCAAACATGCTCCCCCGCAGCAGAAGTCACCTACCCCACTGCAGCCGTGTCTCCCGCCGCAGCCCGGGCGAGAAGGACTCACAAATACCTTCTCCGATCGTCAAAAGGAGGAGAACCGACAAGCCAAGACGGCGCCTCCTCGAAAAGACACCAAAGACGCCCCCGCCGCCCAAGACTCGGATGACACTATTTCTCGAACCGAAATTCCTCCGGTACAAACTAGGAGAAGAAGAATTATCAAGCACTCCGAGCTTGAGAAACCGGCCGAGTCACCACTCACCGAGCAGAGCACTGAGATCGGAGAAGTAGAGTCTCCGGATGTAGTTGATGAAACAAACAAGTCTCCTGTGAAGGCGATCAAAGAGAGGCAACTCAAGACACAAATTGTAGTTCACACAAAAAACACAAGAAAAATCGCAGAGCGGATAGTGATGTGATGATCCTATCTCCACCTTACCCGACATCCAAAATCATCTCATGAGAGTGGAGGAAATGGAAGTTGAGTAAATCAAGGGAACAGTTCCAACGGCCCGAGTTTATAGAAGAAGAAGAAGAATGTTAAACTTCCTTGACTAACCACTGTGCTCCCAAAGATCGGATGAAGACAAGCGCACCGACATCCTGCAGATCTTCAAGGACAAGGAGAAAGAAAAGCAAGCGGAGGAAGGCGAGGCACGTGAGAAGGCCAAAGATCCGCCTATCTCCGAACCGTAACACACACATCCTCTCCTTGATGTCTTCTCTCCGACAGCTTATTATGAGGATCCTGAGAATGCTTCTTTGCCCGCGTAAGAGTTGCAAATGCAAAGAAGCATTGCATGAATCCGAATCCTTCACGAGCAAAGATTGATGGGGACCAGGAGAGTCCTCCGAACACACGGTGAAATTGATCCAATGGGAGTGGTTCAGACAAATCGCCACCGTTGTTCTTTGCCACCACTTCCCCACTCACTCGGAAGAAGCAATAAGGGACATGGCGATGAAATGGGATAATGGGGACCCCAGCCAACCCCTATTGAAGGTGTGTTACCACCCCCCAACGGCTGAACATTCAATCAAAACGATCCGGGAATTTGGAGACGAGTGACCCCATTCCAAGTCACTCACCGGTGCGCCCGGTGAAACTCCCTCCACTACTGAAAGGTCGGAGGATGTCGCAGATGACTCCACAACGAATCAAGGAGGCGAAGTAGAGAAAATACAAACACAAGAAGAACAGACAAGTTGCCATCAACGGCTCGAGGCGATTGAGACTGTCTCACCGAGGAGCCAACCGCTCCGAAGTTAATGACGCCTAGCGATGCGATCGAGGCACGTGAGAAGGAATGACCACAGGAGTTAACACTGGGCGATGAAAGTGCAATCCATGGGGTTGAGACTCCAATGGATGCCACCGAGAAGACCCTAAGACAAAATTTCGACATCATCGAAAGAGAGGACCAAGGCCTCGCCGCAATAGAGACTATTGGAGGTAATGAAGGCCCACGGAGGTTAAGACTTCCCGGGGTAAAGAAGTCAAGTAGAGAACATCCCTCCTTCTATCATCGACCCATCCGAGAAGGAGATAAGCGCACTTCATGATTCCCAGGATAATCCCGATGTAACCTTTCCGGGATCGAAAGGCGAAGAAGAAGGCGAGTCATCCCCCGTGACAAATCCAAAAGACTCACCAAGCGAATGTTCCAAGCACGAGCAAGTCCGATCCCAAGACTACTCGTCAAACCTTTAATTTTGATGATGAGCCAACAATGGAAATCTCATCATCGTCCGATGACGCTTCCGATAAGGCCGAGGGACCAAATACTCATTGGAAAAATCACCGAGACCAACGAAGTTTGTTGAGACAAACGAGGCTCGACAAGTCGGGTCCACTTCACAACAAAACCCAACAACCGCAGAGTCCACCGCACAGCTCCTCGAAGTCGCAGCAGCAGGTCGATTCCTAAAAGAACTTCACGCGCACCGCTCATCATCGAACAAATCCCGGTTGGCGGTGATGAATCCTTTGAGAATCTTTTCCTTTTTCCCTGGAGGTACCCGACCTCCATGAAGAGTCAAAAACTTAGAATAGAAAGTTGGCACCCCAATTCTTGTTGTAAAATGCATTGTAATAAATAGAGTGGCCAAGCCGAGTTAAGTCGCCTACGCCCTAACATGCAAGAAGACAATCAAGACTAGAAGGAAGACTCCGTGCGAGACAAAATGAGTATGGCAAAGAAGAGTAGACGGAACTCTATCAAGAAGCGGTGAGATGCACTGAGTGGAGTATCACCAAGTCAACTCGAGAAAAGCCAAGTCTCAAATTGAAGTGACAAAAGAGTCACCCATGATTGGAAGTGACTCTAAGTCACCTGGGAAAGCAAAGAAATGCAAATGTCGAGATAATCGTAAAAGATCCGTTTGCCGAAATCAAGAGAATTACTTAAACAAGTAATATCTCCATACCACCTTTCTCGAGTGCTCGGTCGAGCGTGCAAAAGGAATGAACGAATGGGAAGCACTACACCGTGTCGAACTCGAAAAGGTGAAAGAACAATTCATACGAGGAAATGGCAATTCCAAGGATCGCAACAAGACAAGCCAACGACGCAAGTGACTTTCAAAAAGAAGCCTATCTCTTCAACGGGCAAATTTTTGAAAGATCAATATAAAAGGCCGAGGAGTTTGTTTGAGAATAAGAGAGATACAAGAGATACAAGTGACAAGCGACACAAGTCACGACCAACTAAAAACGTTCAAGCAATTATCGGAAAATCAAACATTCTCAATCCTCAAGCCTACACTACGAAGAACATCAATCCAACACTCACCGTGAAGGAAAGATAACTTCAATCAGTTGAAGAGGAAAATACTTGAAAAATCAAGGGGTCTACATTCCACGAAGGATTGTAGGAAGGTTCAAGGTCGAACTAAGTCTTAAGCTTTTGGAGGGCTTCGTGATCAAATCCAAAGAGCTTGAGCAAGTGAGTCATGTAGTAGCAAAGGCAAAACTTACCTGTGAAGAGAAGGCCGAGTCGTGCGAGAAGCCACCGAGTAATCAAGGCGTCTCAGGATCGAGTTCCAAAGGATCAAGTCACCGTGTGTGATCAAGACTTGTATCCGGACTGCTACCACTTTGTATACGATCATTACCTAGTGGATTACTCCGGGAGTTGGAGAAGAGAGGAGTAGAAGAATTACCCCATCTTCGAACCTCTATAAAGTTTTCATTCTCATCCATTTACATTTCAAAGACTTTAATTCTGCATTTTTAATCGCTCATATCTCACGATAAATTTGCTATCCACTTGATAATTTATAAGTACTAAACCAAGCACTAAACTCTTGCTTAACCAAATTTAAGGGTGTTAAGTCTTCCACTGAAAACAAAACCACAATTGAGTTAATTTAGAGCCAACAAATGAGTTACTCCATCAACAGCTTCGATTGAGTATGTTGAGAGATTAACTCTACCGAGTGGTCAATTGATTGTCCATCAAGACACAAATTGTGTAAGATCAACTCAGTATATTTAAAAGGACTAAATCGAAAATTTGGTAAGTTTATTCAACCCCCTTCTAAACCTTACACTTACACCCTTGGGACCTACAAAGATACAAGAAGGAAAGTGTTTGTGATGCATGCCATTGGGAAAACAGATCAAATCATCATTCAAAGAGAAGTCAAGTCCATCTTCAACAAGGATATTGCATTTGTTGCATATGGATCTATTTGGTCCCGATTGAGCCACTAGCATAAGTGGCAAGAAATACACTCTAGTAGTGGTGGATGATTATTCAAGATATACATGAACAATCTTCATGTGTAAAAAGAAGGAAACGTTCTTTGAAGTTACCTCAACCGATGAAAAGAGTTCAAAATGAGAAGAGTCAAACCATTATTTAGATAAGATTCGATAGAGGAACCGAGTTTGTCAATGGAATAATAACTCGATCTTGTGTTGAAAATGGTATTACTCATGAATTATCTGCAACAAGAACTCCACAAAGAGAATGGAGTAAGCGAAAGAAGGAACAAAACTCTCAAAGGAAGCCTGCAGGACCATGTTAGTCAAGTTTGATCGCTAAAAGATTTTGGAAGCTATAAACACCGCATGCTATACTCAAAATAGATGCATGATTAATAGACAAGCGACAAAGACTCCCTATAAGATTTGGACAGGATAAAGCCAAATGTTGCATATTTTAGAATATTTGGATGTAAATGCTTCATCCACAATAATGGCAAAGGATAATCTAAAGGCGTTTGATGCTAAAGTGATGAAGGTATCCTTTTGGGATACTCACCGAAAGTAAAGCCTATAGAGTCTTGAACAAGAGGACTATGGTTACTGAAGAAGAGTCTATCCATGTGGTTTTTGATGAACCCAATGTAAATGGTGTAGACATTGAAGAGTTAGGCGATAAGTTTGAATCGACCAACTATGCGAGAAGAGTCCCTATGTTGAAGTGAAGTCGGAGCAATCAATCAAGATGAAGGTGAAATAGCTTTGAATCTTAAAGACAATGGAAAATCTGCAGACTAAGCGATGATGATAGAACCGCTCAAGACAACACAACTACAAGACGATCAACCCAGTGACTTACTCCAACTTGATGTGAGATGGCCGAGAGACCATCCACCGAGCTAGTCATTGGAGATGTAAGAGATGGTGTAAGAACCGAGATCCGCAGCTCAACAAAAAAAAAAATGTTCACTTGTTTTATTTCTCAAACAGAGCCAAAAGATGTGTCCCAAACATTGGATGATACTCATTGGATTCAAGCAATGCAAGAAGATCTAAATCAGTTTGAAAGAAACAAAGTATGGGAATTGGTGCAAAGACCAACCCATCAAAATGTTATAGGCACAAAATGGGTATTCAGAAACAAAATGAATAAAGAAGGTTCTGTGGTAAGAAACAAAGCAAGATTGGTAGCCAAAGGGTATTGCCAAGAAGAATGAATAGATTTTGATGAAACATTTGCTCCTGTTGCAAGATTAGAAGCAATAAGGATGTTTCTTGCCTATGTTGCACACAAGAACTTCACTGTATATCAAATGGATGTGAAAAGTGCATTCTTAAATGGATTGTTGGAAGAAGAAGTCTATGTTGAGCAACCTCCAGGATTTGAGCAGAAGACTCTTGGAGATAAGGTGTACAAGCTCAAGAAAGCTCTATATGGATTGAAACAGGCACCTAGAGAATGGTATGATACATTATCTCAATTTCTGACAGATAATGGATTCACCAAAGGCAAAGTGGACAGAACACTCTTCAGAATTCAAGATTGAGAGAGTATACTGCTTGTTCAAATATATGTGGATGATATCATTTTTGGATCCACAAACAAGGAGCTATGTGATAAGTTCTCAAACCTCATGCAAGGCAAATTTGAAATGAGCATGATGGGAGAGCTGACATTCTTTCTAGGACTTCAAGTCCAACAAACTAAGATGGAACCTTCATAAGTCGACAAAGTATACCGAGAGATTTAATGAAGAAATTTGGTATGGAAGAGAAGTCTCACGTGAAGATTCCAATGAATACATCACCAAAATGGACATGGATGCAGATGGCAAGCCTCGTGGATCAAACCGGATCTGAGCACTTATTGGATCACCGATCTATCTCACAACAAGTAGACCGGACATCCAGTAAGTCCAAGCGCTACGATAATCTAGAGGGGTGAATAGATTATCTCCATCTTTTCGATTTTACCCTCTTTTTGAACAAAACAAGCCAAGACAATATAGAAGGTGCGAATGTAAACAACACACGTCGATTTATAGAGGTTCAACCTACCTAGGGCCTAATCCTCTACCACCCCAAGATATCCTAGATGGATTTCAAAAAAAAAGAATATTATTAATTACCAAAATTAATACAACTTCAACTTACAATACCTTGAAGAGCACCACACTCTTCTTCAACACCACCTTTGGAGATTACCACAATCTCCCTTTGAAGATTACCACAATCTTCCTTCAACGCACCTTTGAAGATCACCACAATCTTCAATCTTGAAGAATACCAAATTCTTCAACACCTCAAGAGTACCACACTCTTGAAACACATATCACCTAGATAACCCACCTGCGTATTCTTTCCACAAGAATACTCACAAGGATGTCTTGTGTTGAATGATGACCAAAAACAAGATTACAACTCAATAATGAATAATACAATTTGAGCGCAAGTGTAATCAAGAAATGAAAGCCTAGACCTCAAGATGTGAAAGTGATAAGCTAGGTAAATTACAACAAGAATAATAACAATGAAGAACACGAGTTTGCTTGGAATGTATCTTATTGTGTTGTATCTCAATTGTTGTATTGGTTGCTCCAAAACTTCCTCTATTTATAGGAGATGATTGATCAAGCATAGGCTCCTCTTGGGGATTGAAAATCTACTGAAAAAATACAATTAAAATCAAGAATATAGCTGTTAGAAATCAATCCCACAATATAAGGAAAGTTTGTCTCGCCGCACAACAATTAGAATTTTCTTAAATCATGAGATGACCGTTATCGTGCACTGATAGAGATTAAAAAGAGACGCTAAAATTTACATAGGGCGACCGATCCAGGGGTCTTTGACCGGTCGACCCCTTGTATGACCGTCCCCTTATTGATAAAACAAGGATGAGAAGTTCTGTTTCAAAGCAATGCCAGTGCACGGCCGACAGGATGTCGACCGCCGACCTGGCCAAAAATAATTCCGTCTCATTGTTTTGTTCCAAAATTCATCTTCGTGTCTGAGTTGCCCTATAAAGGCGACCGATTGACCTCGAGAGTAAATATTGTCCAATTTTTGTCGAAAATAAACCTCAAGAAATACTCCAAAAATTTAGTAAAAATATTTTAAATCATTTAGGAGTATTTGGACGAAAATTAAAAACATTGTTTTGGTGTAAAATAAAATCATCAAAATTAAGATAAAAACATGTATCAAACAACGTCACCTTTGCGGTAGGTGTATGTGCAAGATTCCAATCTACTCCAAAGGAAAGCCATATGACTCTGACTAAGAGAATCCTAAGATATTTGAAGGGATGCCAGGAAGTCGGCTTATGGTATCCAAAGGAAGGTGGATTCAAGCTTATTGGTTATTCAGACTCTGACTATGCTGGATGTAGAGTTGACAGGAAGAGTACTTCAGTACATGTCAAATGCTTGGAAAAAGATTGGTTTCCTGGTTTAGCAAGAAGCAAAACTCAATAGCCACATCAACAAATGGGGGTCGAGTACATAGTTGCTGTGGCGCTTGTTGTGCCCAAGTCTTATGGATGAGACAACAAATGAGAGATTATGAAATTGAAGAAAAAGAGATTCCAATTATGTGTGATAACACAAGTGCTATTGCAATCACTCAAAATCATGTGTTGCATTCAAGAACAAAGTACATTGATGTCGATATCATTACATAAGAAATCATGTTGAAAAGAAAGACATCACCTTGAATACATCTCAACCGATAAACAGTTAGTGGCATATTCACAAAACCATTGTGTGAATCAAGATTTGAAGAGCTTAAGCATGAGCTAGGGTTAATTGAAATGAGTTGACACTCGAAGACTCAAGAGAAGAGATGAAAAGTGAAAAGATGAAAATTGAGCGATTTCTTAAATCGGCCAAGTAAATCATCGATGTCGGAAAAGACAGATGTATCGAGTTAGCGACAAATGAGTCACTACATGAATAGAGAGAAGAAGAGTTGAGTCGGCTAAGGAGTAAAATTTGAGTCATTTATGAGCTAAGTGACAAAAATGCGATGCTTTTTAATAAGCGGGAATGTTTTTAAGGATGACATCAGTAATAATAATGACATGCATAGATCAAAAGTCGCACAACAAAGCATATGATTGGATATAAATGCTTTGGCGCATTAAATGCGGGTAATTAAATGCTAATCGGCGTGCTAAACTGAGCCGTTGATCTTGATCAAATTTCAAAACCGAAAGCACGCCCTTTCATAACCCATATATACCATTTGTTCGGTTTCTCTCTCACATTACTCAAAAACTGTTCATCTCTCCAAAAGCAAAGAAAGTTTTTCTCTCAAAACCCTACCAAATCCTCGAGCAAGTTCGTCATAGTTCGTTCGGCAAAAACTCGAAAAATGGCATCAACCTACGATTTCACCAAGCTAGGAAAGCAAATCCACACTGGTTCTATCGTGGATTTGAAGGCATGGTTAAACAGGTTCGATGAAACCCTTTTGAAGAAGATAGCCGACAAAATCGAAATCTGGACTCAAACCCTTTCTCACGATGGAGTTCCGGATGACATACGTTGAGGAGGTAGCACGATTCTACGTAAATGCCGAGGTTCACGACGAGGGCATCAAGTCCTCTGTTCATGAAAAGGACTTCACTATCATTGTGAAGATCTAGCGGAGCATTGTTTCTTTGCCCGTCGGAAAGAGTACGAGATATTTGAGGTGATGTAAACTTATTGCATGGAAGGAAGTGGCGGACTGAATGTCTTTGTCGAAGGTAGTTTACACACAGTAAGAAAGAAGTCAAGGACGATTATCACAAGTTGATGGATATCGTTGCGAAATGTGTGGATATGAAGTTTGGAAGCTTCAATCGGCTATCAAAAACAAAGTGATCGGCATGGGCCGTGATCATGGAGGAGAAGAAGGTCAATCGGCGACCTCGTCTCTGACGCAGACTACGCCAAAATGTTGGAAATAAGTCCTTCAAGGGCGATGGGTCATTCGAGAGGATCCTCGGGGCTATGGCCTTGTAGTTGGCGGTTGATGGAGGTGAAGGGTGTTCCACTCCGACATGGAAAGTCATTCCATGTCAATAAGAAGATGTTTTGGGCAAACTTTTCAGGAGACCAAAGGAGAGCTTACGCCAAGCGGGCGGATACAAATGCGGGGGAATCACCGATCCTGAAGAAACAAATTGATGACTTCCCTCCTGAAGAAGAAAGCTCGCCACGTAGTCTGCGAAGAAGCGGATGCCCCAAAGAACAAAGAAGAAAATTGCACCCGCCCTGCGGTAGTGTCTCCCCGCCTCGGCCGAGGTGGAGAAGGAACCTCAAATACCTTCTCCCGCCATCAAGAAGAAGAGGACTCGCCAAGCCATAAAGGTAGCTCCTCGGACCAAGAAAGATGCACCAGCCCCGTCGCCCGAGTCGGAGGAAACCATATCGAACTGAAATTCCTCGGTAAGAACCAAAAGAAGAAGACTCACCAAGCATTGAGCTTGAGAAAGGCGGTGAGTTTGCCACTCACCGAAAAGATCTCCGAGAGGCTGGAGAAGTGCGGTCTCGAAGTTATTGATGAAACAACCAAGTCTCATTGAGGCCGATCAGCAGAGGCAAATTGAAGACCCATTTGTGGATAGAACAACTCGAGAACAAGAAGCGGGAGACAATGAAATCCCCGCACGACAGATGTGTCTCCACTACCTCGATCTTCTTTGAAGGAGTTGAGCAAAGAGTATATTGTCTTCCATTCACGAAAATGAAGGGCAACAAGGAGAAGATGATGAAGATGATGTGATCATGCTCTATCCACCATATCCGGACATCCAAAATCGTCTAAGAGAATGGAGGAAATGGAAGCTTAGTCGATCAAGAGATCGGTTCACACACCCTGAATTCATCGAGGAAGAAGAAGAATTAATGAACTTCCTGGATTGACCACAATGGTCCGGACACTTGATGAAGAGAATCGCCAGATATCTTGCAGATCTTCAAGGAAAAAGAGAAGGAGAGATTAGCCGAAAGTGAAGCTCGTGTGAAAGCCAAAGATTTGTCCTCTAACTAGAACCATCGACCATACTCATCCTCATCTCGACATACTATAAGATAGTGATGAGGACTTGGACCCCGTTCTTTGCACAAGAAAAGTTGAACATGCAAAGAAGCCATGCGAAACCACACTGCTTGCATGAGAAAGAGCTTATGGAAGGACCATGAGATTCTTCCAAATCTCACCGGAGATTGATCCGTTGGGAGTGGTGCGATGATTGCCACCGTTATTGCCGCAACCACTTCCCTATTTCACTCGGAAAAATGGATCTAAGGGACTTAGTGATGAAACCGGGAACTTGGGGACCCAAGTTGAGCCAACCCTGCCGAAGGTGTCTTACCACCGTCCCCACGGCCGAACACTCAAAGGACACAACCGGAGTCTAGAGAAGAGTGACCCCATCACAAGTCACTCGGTTGGTGTGCTAGGCGAGGGGAAAACTCCTTCCACTGCACTAGGTCGAAGGATGTTGCGATGACTCCACCGTGAATCTAGGAGGCGAAATAGAGAAGAACAAGAAAAAAACACAACAAGTTGTCACACCGAAGAAGCTTGGACGAGTTGAGTCTCTCACCAAGTGCCAACCGCTCTGCAGGCCGAGGACGCTGGCGATGCGATCGAGGCACGAGATGGATCTGCCCGGGAGTTAACACTGGGCAATGGAAGTGCAATACACGGAGAGTTGAGACTCACTGTGGATGCCACGCTGCGAGAAGACCCTAAGACAGATGCACCTATCGAAGGGATTGTACAAGGCACCACCGCAATGAGACTACGGGAGGTAATGAAGGCCTACGGGAGGTTGAGACTTCCCTAGGTAAAACTCAAGGAGATAAGAGCATTCCTCGGACCATAATTGCTGACTCGAGAGGAGGAAGTCGGTGCTCTTCATGACTCCCAGATGATCCCGATACAACTTTCCGGGATCTGAGATGAAGCCGAGTCTACTCCAACCGAACATCACAAAGACTCACCGAGGACGCTCTACCAAGTGCGAGTAAGCGGAGAATTCAAGGTCAAAGCTCGTCAAAAGTTCAATTTTGATGATGAGCCAAGTCTTCAAAACTCATCATCTTCTCATGACGCTGATGGTGCAAATGAGGACATGCAAATTCATTTAGAAGAAACCATCGAGGCCGACGGCTGTTAAAACAGTGAGGCTCGCTTAATCGCCAATCATCTCACGAAGCCCAATCACGACCAAATCATCTGCGCAGCTCCCAAAGCTGCGCAGCACGACTCAACCTGGATCATCACAAGCACGAATGTACCGAATCCTCAATTCCATATGTGTGTGATGATGCATTTGAACAAACCTTTCCTATCCAGATTGAGTGCCCGACCTTGAAGAAGAAACAGCCCGTGAACAGCGCCGTTTCAACGTTCGACCGATCCATCATTCCCACCAACTCCATTGTCCCCATAGATTCTCGATTTCGATTAGCTTGGCCGCCACCAAATCGAGGTGATCTAACGAGGTACGTGAGGTATTCAAGACAATACTGTGAGATCAAAAAGATTGAACGGCACCAAACTTCACTTGATCTTTGGGCAGAGATGCCACCGTCACAAAGGTTTATGAGGATTGTGGTGCGGATAAGGAATGGTGTCGCAGCAGAGTACAATGCGGCTCAAACAGTTCGATACTTTAAGGCATTGTACAATAAAATCTTTGGTCCGGAGCGCCGATAATCTTGACATGAAGACGAGGATGCAAGAAAATATTGATAGGATGCATGCCTCTCATACCATCAAATGGAACCGCTGCGAGAATTTCATCGAAAAGAACTTCTGGCGCGTAGAGGAGAATATGAATGAAAAGTTCAGCCTTCTTATGGTTGAAATGAAGGCTGGTGGCGGCCAATCAAAACTCACCCGCTCGAATTTTGAACAAAGATACTCCACAGCAGAATCCAAGCAAAACTCACTATCACCGCCTAGATTTCATGCTTGCGGCATGTTTCAGGGTTCCTCTCTCCTTTGATGATGCCAAAAAGGGGAAGAGGAATACCTAAAGACGTTGAAAGGGCCAACTGTTGAGAAGAAGAAAAAACAAAAGAACAAGAAAAAGAAAAGGGAAAAGCGATTGAGGAAGGTTCAAAGGATATGACTCTAATGGTTGCTAGAACCCCTCAACAAGGATTTATCACAAATGACATAATCAAAGAAACTCCCATGACTCTGCCGCTCCAACACTCTGTTGTACCTATGTCCGAGAAGAGAAAATAGTAGAAGCGAGGGATGAAGGAGGTCGAAGGAAAAATGGATGCCCGCGTGATGGATATACTTGAAACAATACGGAGGCATTCCAAACAGGAAGAGATACTTGATACCATTTCGACGTCGGAAACGAGCCTAGATCGATTGATGAATTCAAAATGCTCGAATCCGAAGGATACTTAGAAGGCATGTCAATGGCCCAAGCCAGGGACTTGTATTGGGAAAAAGGCCTCAAGTTGTGCGAAGAAGGCGACAGAAGCAGACTACTAGCGATCGCTCTCGGCCACTCTCTGGAAAGAAGAAGGCTCCAAAGACAATACACGCCTGAGAGGAAGAAAGAAAGAAGTGGAGGAAGAGGTTTGACCTAAACCTCTACCCAAAAATATCGAATACATAGATCCGGGGAAAGAAAGGAGGGATCTATTGGGTGGATGTGACGTAGTAGCCAACATGGAAGTGGTGGCTAGGAAGAATGCTTTGAATATGTAGAAAGGATTGAAGAAGAAAATAAGAGACAAGATCGATTGTGGGAAGAGAGTCAACGAAGACAAGAAAGAAAGGAAAAAGACGAAGCTACTAGAATAGCCTACGAGAAAAGAAGAAGGTCAAGAAGAAAAAAGAAGAGAAAGAGACCGGAGGGGCTACGGAGTGAAGAAAAAACAAGGAGGCGTGAAGCGATGAAGTGTTGTTGTCACCCCTTCATGTATTTTACTATTGTAAATACATGTGTATGTAAGTCTTCCGTATGATGAATAAAAGTTGTGTAATTTCTATATTCGTGCTTAGATATAGAATGACATGTTTCTCTCGATACACTTTGTAAACATTGTGTAAAGGACAAGAATGTTATTGATCAATAAAAAGATCGATTCCACGCATACATTCTCTATTTCTACACCGCTTGTATGTATCTTTGCTATTTACATATTGTATGTATGTTATAAGTTTTGGCATCATCAAAAAGGGGGAAATTGTTGGGAAATTTATTTATTAGATTTTGATGAATACCATGTAAAACTTAGACTAGAAAGTGGGCACCCTATTTTCCCGTAATTTGTATTGTAATAGATAGGGTTGTACGAGTGAGTCAAGTCGGCTATGCCGGATATACAAGAAGTCAATCAAGACTAAAATGAAGACTCACTGTGGAACAACCGAGTATGGCAAGGAGGAGAAGTCAAGAACTCGACCAAGGAGTATCAACTACGATACGAGATGTGTGAAGTGTCGATCAAGTCAACTAAAGAAGCCAAGTCAAGTTGAAGTGACAGATGAGTCTTCCAATCATTGGAGCGACTCAAGTCACCTGGGGAAAAGGAAGGCTGCAAAGATGAGTTAACTCGAAAAGAATCCGTTGCATAGAAGTCAAGAATATTACCTAAACAAGTAATATTTCCATGTCGCTTTGCCATGTCTTAAAGTGCTCGATCCCCGTAAAGCGTGCAAAAGGAATAAACCAATGGGAAGCACACGCACCTCAGGTCGACTAAAAAAAGTTGAATGCTCATTTAATACGAGGAAATGTCAATATCAAGGATCGCAACAAGACAAGCCAATGAACACAAGTGACTTTTGAAATCATCCTATCTCTTCAACGAGCATTTTTAAAAGTTCACTATAAAAGATTGAGGAATCACTTTGAGAACAAGGGACCTTGATTACGAACGACGAGCAAGAAAGCAATTCATTCTCAGAACTGTAAAATATTCTCAAGTTATTCAAGCAAATCCTCAAGCCTAAATTTTGAAGGAAATCGATCCAACACCAAGCCGTGAAGGAAAGACAACTTCAAATCAAGAAGAGGAAACTTTTGAAGAATCAAAATGGGTCTACATTCCAAGGAGGATTGTAGAAAGGTTCAGGTCGAACCACGTCTTAAGGTATTGGAGGGCTTCGTGATCAAATCCAAGGAACTTGAGCAAGTGAGCTGAAGTAGCAAGCGATTGCCCTGGAAGAAGTTTCGAGTCCGACGAGAAGCCAACTTGTGTGACCAAGCATCTCCGGCATCGAGTCCCAAAGGATCAAGTCGGTTGTGTGATCAAGACTTGTATCGGGTGATAACCACTCAGTACTCGATCAATACTTAGTGGATACCTCCGGAGTTGGAGAAGAGAGGATTAGAATAATTACCCCATCTTGAACCTCTATAAAAATTATTGTGTCATTTACATTTCAAAGATTTAATTTCTGCGTATTATTTTATATTTGCTTTGATAATTTGCTAATCCAACGATAATAAACAAAGTGCTAAAACCAAGTGTTAAAACAAACTTAAACCAAATTCAATGGTGTTAAGTCTTCCAATAAAATTTCATCACAAACAAGTTAAGTATTAGACTAAACAAATTGAGTTATTCTATCAACAACTCGATCGAATCATTGAGTGGCTAACTCTATTTGGTTAACTAACTTAGCTATCCAACAAGGACATAGTTTGAAATTAACTCAACTATTTTAAAAGGACTAAATTTGAAAAGTTGGTAAGGTTTATTCAACCCCCTTTCTAAACCTTACCCACACCCCTTGGGGACCTACATAGGACTATCCCATTGATCTCCCGCTCATTCCGAAAAATCCTACGATATCTTGCATTATCTAAATAATCATTATCCGAATATTTGCAAGATAGTTCCTCCTTATTTTCTTTTAAATTATCCAGTTGGTTTCTCCTAATAAAGCTTAATTAATCAACTAATCTCAAATAAATGACTAAGCCCATATTTAATTTAATTGATCAAATCAAATTAATTTAGTTTTTAATTAATTGATCTTATCTAGGAGTGTACATGGTACGGTTTGGAGATTCACAAATCTCCAGAACCGTACCAAGTTAGGATATTTCAAAAATTGATATATGGAACCATACTATAGCTAAACAATATTCGTACCATACCATCCCAAATTTCGGATGGATAATCGATTCTAATGCACCGATTTAGTTCTAACAAAGAATCGAGATTATTAATGCTTTAAAAAAGATATAATCAACATGAAATTATTAATTAAATCATACTTTAACTATTTAATCCATCACACAAAAATGTAAATCACAATATGAATTGTCAAAACATTCTCTAGCAATGCTGCTTAAGATGGGATGTCTAATTGCACTGATTTTTAACAAATCTGGCACATTAAAACCATGTGTGTATTTTTTAGAAAACTCGTCAAGATACCTTTCCAATTCCCTTTGGCAGCCATTTTTTTGCATATTCTCTTGTTCTAAGAAAAATTCTTTATTCATGAAAGAAAAATTTATATAAGTTTGTAGTCTCAATGTCTCAATTTCTTGATTACATGATTACTCTAGTTTAGGTGCAATTTACTAATTATTTAACTAATATATCAACTAATCTTATTCTTGATTAGAGAATGAGTCCAATTATGATCATTAATAAATCAAATATCATCAAATTAAAATATTTTCTACAAATCGCTTATTAATTTTTTATCTAACTTATTGAGTACATTTAAATAAATTAATATGATAGCAACTATTTTATAATAAATAATTAATATGCTTTAACTTTTAGTGAATTAAATTCTTATTCAATTATTCATTCGTATATTGATAAAGTATGCTAATTTTAATTTGATAATTTTTAGTACTATGTTTATGTAGTATTGAATTTCAAAGAATATATAGTTAATTCACTATCAAAATATAAAGAAGATAAAAATATTATATATGTATATACAAAAATATCTTTAAAATCGGTTCTACTTTGGGATCTTCGATTGATGCAGTTTGGTATGGTTGAGTACGGTTCTCGCTATGGATATTTGAAAAGTATCGAACCGTATCAATAAAAGTTTCGGGACAATTCGGTTTGGGAAAAATCAAAAAATCAATGAATACTTTCGGTTTGGATATTATTCGTTCAAATATCGGTTTGGTTTCGATAATCTCCAAGTCCTTTGTACGCCTAATCATATCAAATGATTATTTCATTCCGTTTGGGCGATGGAATTGCGTTTAATCAAATAATATATCATTTATTGAAAATTCTAATTCAACCATTAATGATGTAAAATATACGTGCATTTTGGGGCTTGAAATAATATATAATCGATGCAATTGCACGCATCTTTACTATGTTTTTACTTGGTTTCCTTTAAAGGGCATGATCTGCGTATTCTTATAATTCTTGCAGAAACGGAGCTTAAAATAGAGAAATATCAATTAGGATGCTCGAATAAGATTGTCGAATGCAAAGAGAAGATCAAAACGACGGAAAAATGGAACAAAAGAACTTCACACTACCGTGTGGAGTGGTGGTGTGAAAATCACACGGTTGTGTGAAGAAGGAAGAAAACACGAGATTTTGAGCAGTCCACACAAATGGGGGCCGTGAAGTCACACGGCCGTGTGGACAAAGAAAGCTAGCCGCACAATCAGCCCATGTGAACCGCATGCCCGTGCGACGAGGGTTGAGCTTAGAGCCACACGCCCGTGTGGGGAGTCTGCTTTCAGTGCGTTTTTCAAAATTTGCTTCTCGTTCCAACTCTACAAGTGATCTCTCCAAGCATCTATAAAAGGAGACCAAGTCTTTCCCAAAAATAACACAACTTGATACATAAGAAAACACATCAAATAACACATGAACAAAGAAATCGAGAAGCTTCGAGAGCAAATGCTAGGTCGCGAAGAGCACCACAAGGCTTTCGCATCTGGGAGCACAAGAGCTTCGAGGGGCTTGGAAGGGGAATCCATCCCGACAAGAAGGGGTTTTCTTTCTATGTCTAAGAACTCTTGTCTCATGCTTATATGATGTCTATGAGTTTGTAATCAATGTTTGACATATTTTTCGGATCTTAGGGGCATAATTGAAAATGTGGATTTATATTAAATATGATTATTTGTTTTCTTAATTGCTTCTTGCGTTCTATTTTGTGAATTCGAGTGTTTATTATTTAGTTGCTTTTTATCTGCTCAATAATTAGCATATCATATTTGTTATTGCAAAATTTCGGATGATGAGCTCTAACAAAGACTTTAAATCGAATTGAGATATGAAACATGTGCGATGTATGTTTGTGGGGAGTCATTCAATTCACAAATCTTTTTGGAGTTAATAAGAATTGTAACGTTAACTGGACTACAATTGTTATTAATCAACTGGTTACGCACCACCTGACCAGGGGAGTAAATGAATTTAGGAATTTGAACCCATAGAATTGCATGAATTGGTTTTTAAAACTTTATTCGCATTTAATATTGAAGAAGCATGTTGAGATTATGTGTCTAAGGTTGTTCCTAATGATGTTGAAAATACTTGTGGGGTTCACAAATTTATTTTCTTTATTTTCGATTTTTCCTTAGATTAAATTACTTGATTTTCGGTCGTTTCAATAAAACTGGAATACGATATTATTATAGCCTAAGTGTTTCGAGATTCAATCCCCGAGGAATATGACTTTGTTTGTCATTATTCTATAAACTACACTGTACACTTGCAGTTGTATGAACCAAAATATTTTTAGCGAACAACCATTATATTTAATTAATCCCCACTAATTAATTGGATCCAATTCCTAGGATCACTCACAAGATAAAAAATGTTACAGTACATAACACATTCTACATTCTATGAATATACTCCATAGTTAGAGATATATCGTCTAATTAAAATCATTAAGCATATGCAGATGTTATACAATATAGCTTCGATATTAAGATTTTACGAGTAAAGAGAAAATTACAAGAAATATGGTTGAAACAACATTGCGCTTTTCCTTGAAAACAAAATAAATACTAAATAATCTTCTAAAAAAAATTAAATAATACTTTAAATTGTAAATTGATATTTTGACAATGGAAATAAATAAATTTAAAAATTTACAAAATATTCCTTTTATCCATTTATATATATGTTTTTCCCTTAAAACTAAATATGTGAGGTGATGGGCCATAAATGCGACTTGGTACTTGGGCCGAGCTACTTGGGTAAATTCAAAAGGCCTCTTGAGAAGAAGACTTAATGTTTGGGCTGAACACTTCAATGGATCTGTTTTATCTGAGTTGACTTATATTATCAGTATTAACCTACTAAATGGGCTGACATACTTGGATTAGTGTATAAAAGGACCACCATAATTGTGCGTACTGGCTACGTTTTGGTAGATTTGTCTTTGTAGCAAAACTGATATAAAACAAGCCCATCATACTTGAGTGCAGATCTACCCAGGGTGTATTTTTGAGAAAATCCTATTTTCTTTGTTTTTCCAAAAGAGAACAATAATTTAACTAAGTCACTGGATTCTAACTAATGCCATGCAAATTCGTAGATCACTCTAGTTAAGATAGCGTTGGGATAACTCCAGTAGTCAAGGTATGTCACGTGGAGGAACGACGTGCAAATGTAAACATACAATATTAGAAGGGTCTTGGGTTGTTCAGAGAAGTCCCCATACTTAAATCAAGATGAGATTTGAAGATAATCCACAATCTAAAGGAACTTAAGAAGTAAAAGTTGATTAACTTACAAATGAATGGAGGGAGACTATTTATACTTAGAATATTTTGGCCCAATAATTAATCATTATGTATAAATAGTTTTGTAATTAAATAATGAAATAAATTGACTATAATAGAAAGTCATTTTTATCACAGCATAAGCCCCCTCATTCCCAGGTTGTGGAAAAGTTAGGAACAATATGGGAGTTAAGTTCCTTGTAAGGGGTTAGTTCTCAGGGAACTTGGTTCCCTGGAGGGAATATAGACTCATTTCAGTTCTCTTAGTACTTGGGGGGATAGTCCTTTGCTTAGGAGGAGAGACTCATAAGGTTGCGATTGGATATGAAATGACTTTCATTTTTTGTTTCGCTGGAGATTTTTTTTAACCAAACGTACAATTATTTATGAAAATTTTTAGAAAACATACTAGCCTCTCACTTTCACTTTTTCTCATTATTTCTCTTACCAATCACATCTACACATTGTTTCAAAAAAAAACTAATCATTATTACATATTCTTTCACAAATTTCACTATTTACTTACTCACACATTTTTAAATACCACTTATATTCAATCATTGTTTTACTATTTTAAATTAAATAAACTTTCATCATTATTTTTTCATCTCACATCTAATCACACTCTCAAAAATCATATTTTTTTCCTCTAAATTTTTTTACCACTATTCTCTAGCAAAAGGAAAATTTTCAAAATGAAAGATATTCATTTGCGCTCATCTTTTACTTCAATTAGTCCATGATAGGAGGGAGTCAGTTATCCTTAGTACTTGGTCTTTTGGAGACTTTTTCTACTCTCCTTTCACAGCTTGTTAACTCATCGATAGGCTGCCTTGTGGTATGAATGACTTGCTCATTATTTGCTTAATTGGAGGATATGTAACTAAGGGAAACAAAACGAAGAAAGGGCTGGCTTAGAAGATAACTGAGTTGGAGACTACCAAGCAGGATCGAGAGCCAAGCATCACCATCTGAGGAGCAATGTGTTATCTAAAGGGTTTAATATCATATGAAATAATTTTACTTTACTCTCAATATTAGTTTCATAAAGATTTTTGCTTAAATAATATGACCACCGAACTGTGTAATCACCAACCTGGTGCCATTACATAATCCTAAAAATTGAGCCATGTTTCAAGTTAGCATTATTAATACCCTAACCTTCAATTTTAAGACATGATCTGAAATTCCTGAACTTAATGTTTTTTTTTTTTTTTTTTTTTTTTGAGGGGAATTCCTGAACTTAATGTTGTTTAAGAAACCATTTGTGTATATTTTGTATTGTTTTAGGAATTACGAAATGTTTATCCTCTTATCTCATGGAATCATATAAACCGCATACGCATTTACCGACTCACAACATTATTTGTCGGTACAAGTATTCATTTGTCATCAAAAAATAAAGGATTGCGAAAGTTACTCATAATTGAAAGATAATTACTTTCAACCATAGTTGCAATAGGTTTCTCTGCATTTTAGATTACTATATCAATAGGAGTGTCAATTAATGTTTTTTTCAACTTCTACACTTTCTTAATCATCTCCAATTTTGAGTATCCACTTAGAGAAATCTTTTATTTCACATGAAGTCAATTCAGATGTCGACTATCCAACACAAAATCTCATATTGTTTGTCAATCAAAGGACTTTGCAATGATCCCATAGAGGAGAATATCTTATGCTCGAATGAACAATATCTTTTCTACTACCTTTTGGGATAATATGCAAAATCTGCCTAAAGTCTCTGTCAATGACAAATACGTTTCCACCGAATGGTAGGTCATTTGTGTTAGAATCACTCATGTCTACGACTCAAACTTCGATCTTATGCTTCAAACAAAACGTATTCATCATTGGTGTTTTATCCCAGCAGCTAATTCTTTTCCTAATGTAATTGCCTTGTGGATAACAGACAAAATCAGTCTAAAGTCTCTCCTAAGGACAACTATTTTTCTACTAATTAATGGTTGGTCATCTGTATTAGAATCACTCGTAATATGATTCAAGCGTCGCTTCAAAATAAAACATGTTCGTCATTAGTGCTTTATCGCATATGATGATCAATTTTGTCTTTGTAATAAGATCAGCTAATTTGTTTCCTGGTGTAATTGATAATTTTGTCTTCGCAATAAGAGCAGCTAATTTTGTCTTAAAAAAGTTTTATACCTACAAATATCTTACTAATTTCTATTGAGAAAAAGGTGAAAATTTCGACTCATACATACAAAAATGCATAATATGTGAATTGGTAGACGTTTGAATCAAATACAATTATTAAAAAAATGTTACGAAACTACACCACGACTTTATGTTTAAATGAGTCCTCTATGCCCACACATTTTTAAATTACAGCACTTTTGATGTGTCAATACTCATTTTATTATCTTGTCATAGCAGGCCTCATCAGCCCGTTGTGATTCAGTCAATACAGAGGTGCGCTTGACGTGGGGGTCAACATATCGAAATATCGAGTTTGAATACTAGACGTCTTAGAAGTGCCTGACGTGCAAATTCGTTTCCTGGTTATCTTTTTCCAAAACCTATCCTTATCGAATTCCTCGTGCTCCTACACCCCATACACCGGAGTTTTGTAAATCTCATTTAAATCATCAATTGTTAGTTCCCTTTGTTCATTCCCCAAGCGAAACATAACTCCCATCAAATTTCTTTTTCGCACCACCAATTCAAAACTATTTAAAAATTCAAGTGTAATAACAGAGTAAGTAGCCCAATGTCCATTTAGAAATTCATACCAATCAATTCTATCACACAGATTCATAACTTAATTAAAGATAATTAATAATTAATATTTTACAAAAAAACAAAATGGTATTTTAACGAGTTCGACTTGTTGACCAACACATGCTAACTTCGCCTCATTGCACACTCGGCCTTGTATGGTTATGTTTTCATGTATCATTTCAGGTTTAGTGTTGGAAAGTGAATTTTGAGAATTTATTGATTTTCGTGTGAAAACGGAATTATGTTTGGATGAGAGAGTGAGAATGAGTTTTATGTAGGTTTGAAAATGAGATTATGTTTGGTTGAGTAGTTTTGAAATAGTATTTTATGTATATAATAAGTTGAAAAGTTGATAGTGGTTGAATATTTTAATTAAATATATAATATTATATTTGTAAGCTTGTAGGTGGTGGGTCCCATTAGATAGATATAGTTAGAAAATAGTAGTATTTTAAGTAGATAAAGATGGTAATGGAGGGTCCCACTTATATAATTGGATTAAAAAATGAGAATAGTGATTAATGAGTGATGTAGGGTAGTGTATAGGGTTGAGAATTAAAATTGTAGGTTTGAGATGTTGTTTTATGTGAAAATGGAAAGTGGAAATGATGATTTCCGTTGGAAATTTTAGAAACAAACATTATTCTATTTCTATGAATAGTTGGAAATTGGAAATAGGACCTTGAAACATAAACAAACAAGGCCTCTAAGTCCGACACCTAGAGATGTTAAATTCGATCGGCCTGGTGAAAACAGGACCTATTTAGTTCGGGCCATTCGCCCCGAAATATCGTTAAAACCGATTGGACCCATTTTTTAGTATATTTTTTACGGATTGAATTGATATGACTTGGGTGTACACCGATGCAGGGGCGATTTCGAGATTTGGAAATCTTGAACCATCCCGGAAGTTTGGAGATTCTCGAATAAATCTCCGAATCGAACCATAAAAAAATCTACCCGAACCGTACCTAACATTCTTGATGCGGTTCGGGACGGAGATTCGGTTCTAATGTGATGGGACAATAAGGTTCGATTCGGGATGGAGATTCGGAGATTAGCCATAAATAAAATATACAAATTTGGAAAGAAAAAAATCAATATAAAAATCACAAACGGATATATTACTGAGTTCTAGTTTTTTTTTAGCATAGTCTCAAAATAAAACTAAAACTATAATAGTTTACACAATCCAAAATTCTAAACTTAATCACTTCTATAATACAATAATAGTCTATTATTTGGGTAATTGTCATTCTATTGACATAGAAAGGATATAATTAACTAATATTTTTATAAATTAACATGAAATAAAAACTTGTATACATTTATAATCTCAATGTCTCATACTTAACAACTTAACATAATCAATAAAATTCTATTTATGATTTTATGTGATGTGGTAAAAAATTAAAATATGATCTTTTTTTATATTGTTATAATATGATACTATTACTTGTTTCTCTTTTAAGTGCAATTTACTAATCATTTAACTAATTTCAATTTCAAATGATTTACTCTATTATTAATATCAAAGTTTTTAAAATTTATAATAGTTACTGATATTATGGTTTCATAAATATGCTTTATAATTAATTTAATTTCAAATAGTTTGTAGTTAATTTAATATCAAAATAAAAACAACATAGAAATAATGTATATGTATTTATATAAACTCTTTAAAATCGGTTCTAACTTCGGTCCTCGTTTGAGTGGTTCGATGCGGTTCGGAACAGTTCTCGTGTATTTGAGAAATCTCGAACCGTACCATAAATATTTTCGGTATGATGGTACGGTTAGGAAAGTGAAAAAGTCAATGGATATTTTTGTTCGGAGATTTTTTGGTCGGATATCGGTTCGTTTCGATAATCTCCAAGTCTTGTCTAACCCTAGATATGAGTTAAAAATAGCGGCCGATTACGATTTGATCTAATTGATCCGACCCAATTTTTACTTTCAATGCTTTCAATCCGACCCACCTGACAGCTCTACTTGTACCCATACAAATATTTTTGTCTCTTTACCTGAATAAACTACGAAACTTAAGCAGAAAAACGTGGTGGTGGCTTTCGTTGAATAGTGTTGTAAAACATACTATGATGACATGGCAAATCTATCTTATCCAAAAGTTTTACCACGTGTGATTTTAACTCACGCGGGACACGTGTCAGAAAAATGCCGGCCCACGTAAAAGAGAGAGAGAAAATCAGAGGAGCTGCTTTTCTAAAGTGACGGCTGAACAAATAATCAAGTCAAGAGTGACTCCACCTCCTGCAGACGGTTGCCGACATCGCACTTCATCGCACCTACTCAAACTAAATCTTGCAATCTAACACTTAATAAAAGTTAAAAAGCAAGTCTCTTGTGAGACGGCCTCACTGATCTAAATTCACGACGACCTTTTAAGTCTTCTGTCTTGAGAATATGAATCATGAAAATAAATTTAAAAATAATAATGAACCATGAATAAACAAAAATCAACCCTAAAAATGACGAACAACGAAGAATAAACCCGAAAAACAAAAATAAACCTAAAAATAAAAAAATAAACCCTAAAAAAAACTAAAAATCCTAAAAACCCAAATCAATTAAAAATAAACCCAAGAAACAAAATAAACCCTAAAAAATAAATATAAACCCTAAGAAAAATAAAATCTGAAAAAAACCTTTAAAACTTTGTGTAAGGGGCTCCGTCTCACGGATCTAAATCCGTGAGACCGTCTCACGCAAGTTTTTGCCAAAGTTAAAATATAATGGGAGTGTTCAAAACTTCTTTTATGGAAAGTGATTTATTGTAGTAAAAATCGTTGAGAATCATTATTTAGTAGTGTTTGAAATTTGAATTAAAAGTTAAGTTTCATGAAAAAGTTAGAAAAATATTTATTTGTTTGTAAAGTCAAATCGAAAGATAAGCAAAAATCTAAAGCATATATCTCCATGCTTTTAGATTATGATTTTTAATAAGTTTGGAGTACTAGTTGGAGGGAGTGGATAAATTTTAAAGAAACGAAAGATATATGGTTCAACTCCTCAACACCCTTACAAGTTTTAGATTATGATTAAATGAATCGATAAGTTGATATTTACAACACTACAAAATAATTTTTTAAAGTCAAATACCAAGTAGTATTTTTTTAGTGATTGCAAACACTCTTAATATATATGTAAAAACATTTTAATTTGTTGTCTAAACCGATTTTTGTGATTTGGGACCTATTTTCTCGCTTCTTTCACTTGTCATGAACTACGTGGGTTTTTCGTTTGTCCTCTGGAACCCACTAGCTACGAAATAATTCCATCAAGATTTCATGTGCGTCACACTTGCTAAAGTTATTGCATTTTGTCATCTAACTATGCGTAATGTTGTCAACTAAACCAGAGCCGTCCCTGGGGTGGCCAAGGCGCGCGCCGCCATGACAGGTCCCCCTCCGCAAGGGTCCCGAGCCCTATTTTTTAATTAATTTAATGATTTAATATATATGTATATGTAAAATAAAGAATACAAGTTTTTACAAAAGAGCTCCTCAAAGCGCTTTTTGTTCTCCCTTCTCATTGATGCGAAATATGTTTTCTTATTTTTTACAAAACAGACAGATGAAACAAGAAAGTAAATCAAATATTAGTAAGAGCTCCTAGGTGCGATGGTTTGTGCTCTCTCTTGCATGCCTATGGTCGCTTTGTTCGATCCATCACTGAGCATGGCGTAATCGTAGAATCGATTTCATTCGATGTCGATTGTTTGTGGCGAAAAAGATGGGATCTTCCAAATGCGAAAAAATAGGATAAAGGAGACGTGTGACTTAATGAAAAAGCAAGTAGAAAATATAAAGGGCTCCTTTTCGTCACCCCTTAAATTATAGAACGGCCCCGAACTAAACTATGCATAATATATTGAATTTTGTTGTCTAAAATGCATAGTTTTTATATTGCCAACTCAGAATGAAAAGAATAAAAAATATTATGTCCATGCATGTGTTTAGTCTTTTCTTTTTGCATTACGTACTCATTCTTAAAAATAAATTTAATTAACATGTAGTGGTAATGGTACAAAATAATTATTTAGAAAATGTAAAGATTAAACATAGCCATGTTTTGTAGACACATCCTTTTTAGCCATTTTGGGGTGTAAAATGACATGCATACCCTTCTAGCATGTTTGTTTGATATTTGAGTTATTTTTCTCTCTTTTTCAAACTTTTTTAAGAAATCGAACTGTATTTTTCATTTTTAAATATGCAATATATGTGTTGAATTATAGATATCGAAAAGAGGATTGATTTGATATATTATACATGCAAAATGGATTTAAAACGAAAAAGCTATGTGAATTCAAAGTTTTTGGAAAAACAAATAATCGGGTTGTTGTAACTCGAATTCGAGTCACGAGGATATGTGTTTTTGTGCATTTAAATTGGCTACAGGGCAAATTGGGTTTTTCACAACCCAAAATGGCTAGAAAAGATGTGTTTGAAAAAGATGGCTAAAAAACATCTTGGTTTGTTGGGAATGGCTAAATAAAAACCGACTGAACATGTACTTTAAGTCAAAGTATTGTGAAAGAAAATAATTTCTTTAATTATAACTCTAATCACTAATTTACGTTTTTTTAATAAAAATAAAGTTTAAAGTATTGTTTGTCAATTTTGATGTGAACAAAATTATAGTTACACCACTGTGTAACTTTTAACACACACACTCAAAAATATTAGCCTAAGCGAAAGTAACATAAAAAATATAAAAGCATATATTAAGTTAATTCTATTCATTATTTCTAGACTTAAATGTTTATTATTTCTCCATATTTGTGAAAATAAAATTATAATATTTTTGCCATCATCAAAATACATACCATCAATTTCCTTGCATAGTGCAAAGTAACCTGAGCTCGACCTTTGTTTCTTTTATGCGTATCAACATTTAACTAGCTACTAGGACAAACTCTTTCGGTTAGGTTTATGAAGAAATTATTCTTATTATTTTCATTTGTAAATAATAAAATTGAATTGTAAACTAAAGACTTATATAGAACATATAGATAAGTGTGAACAAAAACTTTTGTAATACACATTATTCTCAAAGCAAAATCAAGATTAGTTGTTTTATGCCCCTATAAAGCTCAATGGCTAACAAATCTAAGGTTTCGTAACTGCCAGTGGCAGGATGGAGGTCCAATTCTCAGTAGACTCTTGGGTGTCGTTCAGTTGGGAGCCTCTTGTGCATACTAGCTAGTTTATCGGGCCTTCAGGAAAGTGAGGCCATTGACACACATCTCACGATTTATCTTCTCGAACCAGAGACGGAGACAAGGGGGGCCTCCCTGGCCTCTGCGCATAAGACCCCAAATTTTTTTCGTCCCATTTTTTCTTTGGAAAAAATGAAAAAATTTTATATATATATATTTTAAGGAAAAAAATAGTGAGCTAAGGGAAATTTTTTGGGCGGGAATACTTAGCCGGGCCGACTACGCCCCTGTCTCGAATGAATACTAAGGGCGGGGACGATGGATCGGAGACGCCATTGATGGACATAACCCCAAAAAAGATTAAATGTTTTCCATCTAATATCATTACCACCGATATTTCAACTAGCTTTCACCATTAAACTAATGGGATAAGTACTTTTAACCCCCAAACCTGCTCGAACTTTTACACTTTGCCATACGAACTTTAAAACGTTACACTTAACCCCCCAACTTTGCGAAATTTTACACTTTGCCTAAAATTCCGAAATTACCCCTAGTTTCATGATAGTTGGTTTTCGCCTTACCTCTAAACTTTGAAGTTGTTGCACTTTACCACCTGTGACTATAAATTTTATTGCAATTTCTAATTTTACTCCTCATGGTCTTGCGATCCTCGAAAATGGTATCAAAGCCTAGGTTTAGTAAGAACTTTTAGTTATATTTATTATATTTATGTAATTAACAATTGGTGAGAAGAATCTCTCCGAGAATATGGATCCTGACCGATGTCCGTGATGTACCCTTTACAGACATATCGTCAAATATTGACGATGTATGCACAAGAACACATTGACCAGGTTTCATATTGGAAATACCAACATGAAGAAAAAGAACATGCGGGAGAGCCGACGGGGAAACCTTAAGGCAATACAAAATGCGAGCGAGAATATTATAGCGATTCGGATGCTTAACTGCACTTATATGTTCACTTGATGAACCTTCAAGAAACGGTTCATGAAAATTTCCATCGAACAATGATTCCTTATGGAGTACCTAAGTGGAACGAGATACTTCCGCAGACAAATCTAAGTTCTCCGAAGATCTTAGAGAAGTCCGTAAGACGGTCACAATTATGGCAACCGCCATATTCATCTACCAAAGACAAGTTCATCGATCCGAACCATATGGAGACGATGGTGAAATATCGAAGGAAACTCTTGAACTCCTTCATGATATTCGTAAACGAGTCATGAACCTGGAGGACAGGCCGAGTTCTTCCTGAGGAAAGAAGCTTATAGAGACAACAGACTTATTTACACCAAAAAGGAAACCAACCGGGTTATACGAAAAATGACAGATGAGGAGAAGCTCATTGCTCTAATCAAAGGAAAATTCATCAAAAATTAAAAAAAAAATGGATATGGAAAAGATGAATCTTAAAGATCTACATGACCTTGCGTAATCCTTCGCAGGATTAGGAATTGTAGATTTAAAGATGAACACAGAGATGGAACATTGGTCACCTATGATCCAAAGAGAAGACTAATTCCACCACCACCACCATTAATCCTAACGTTGAAGAAAGTACGGGTTCGAATCATGGAGCTCGGGATGAGAGGATGCCACACGCCGGGATTTCACGACCGGGAGTGATCCACTTTCGAGGGACAGGAGGTCGAAACCCTCTTGCGGGAACTAGACAACCCACCGGAAGGCCGAATGTTTATCGACGCCTTAAGGAAGATCGCACCTCGACCCAATACATCCATATGGGTTGATGTTAAATGACATCCCATTTTAAAAATCGAGAGGTTCTCATTGATGAATGGGCTTGGTATGAGAATTTCAAATAGAACCCTCGATCTTACAAAGGATTCATTCATTTTACTCCTTGAAATGAGTCTTGAAGGATCGGTGAAGATTGCAGGATATGACCGATGCTAGTACAAAAGTTCGGTCACATCAGAGAATCACTTAAAGGAATTGTCGATGGAATGGGAAAACTATTCAAAATCCAGTTCATCGGCACAAAGTTATTTCGAGGGATTAGAGGATGAAAAAGAAAGAGATATAAACAAGCCCTTTATAGCCTTGAGTTATATGATATTTGTCATATTGACGAATATATCAAGTTGTTCACCGAATACCTATGAAAATCCAAGATTGAAGAAAAGGAAGTCCGCATGCCTATTCTTTGCCAAGATTCCGAGTCCCCTGGAGAGAAATGTTTATCGAGAGAATACAATGATGGAACGGAAGTAGAAACTCGTGGCTTAAAAATATCTTTCCTTAAGGCCAAGTTATCTAAATGGTCTTACCAAGCACTCTATACAGAATTACAAGAGATTAAGAGGAATTAACAAAGCGGTTCCTCTATGTTGCGTGGATAATGACATCCCAACAATTGTGGGAGGTCAACCAAGGCGACAAAAAGAAAAGGGGAGCGAAGCCATCCATACCGCCGAGGAAGCAATAACAAAAGAAAATGTCTTCATGGAGACCTAGAAGGTTTTGTCAAAACAAAAGCCCGGTTACAAAACGGGGCAAAGACCGGACTGCGTGAGTAGAGCCTCTTCATCGTGGTCAATCAGCAAGTACCAATGAGAACACCGGGAAGGAGAACTTTCGGCTAGCTCACACCAGCAAATGAAAGTTTCAAAGATCGTGATTGGCTGGACATGCAGAGCAAGAGGGCATATCTCAACGGATTGCCCAAAACGAGGAGTCGAGGCAGTTCGAGGCCACAAAAATCGAAGAAGTCATCTATTATCGTGATTTAATACAGTGTATCGGTTTGAGGATATTCCTCGGATGAAAGCATCTATGAAGAAGAGATCTATTCTCAAGATGGAAGTGACTACAACTCGGGAATCGTAGTGAAGAAAAATTCTTCACAGACAAATCGGGGAGGATATGTCAGATTCCTCTCTCACACGACGGTTTCTCATAAAACTCTTATGAGAATTATGAAGGAAGATCCAAAGTTTCAAGTCTATTATGGATTTACAATTGGAGCTATGGAAAAAGCATTGGATAAAATTGGGTTTCAGAATAAAAACACCAAATTATCCACAGAGTAACAAATGGAGAATTTGCTATTCGATGGAATTTACCGTGAACCGGATCGAGATGCGATTGGTCCCTATTAAAGAAATCCGGAAGATCAAAAGCGAGTTAAAAGAGAAGTTGCAAATACACTCTCATGGATTCATATTGGAGCCATAAGAGTCATTATTAAAGCAACATTCAAAGAAGGATAGATTCACCACTCAATCTGCTATCTTTGACAAGCGAATCACAAATCTCAAGGATTCATGCCTTGGAGCGATTCTGAAATTTGTATCTTTGAAATTGGCATTTAATGTCTATCCTAGAATTGCATACAACTGGGAGATCGAGATTTCAAGAGAGTCCTAACCCTTCATCAATATTTCAAAAGAGATGATTTGATGAAAGAAGGGAATAGACCTTACTCGATCACATACAAGATATCATATGCTCTCTCGAATACACATCATTTAAGTATTCTTGAGAAAGAAATTTATTGAAGTCCCAAGGATTTTCGAGGACTTTGCCAGGGTGGTTTTACTGTGAGATTATCGAGTCTCCGACTACCAAGGAAATCAATATGAAAATACAAGATCAACCAGTCTTCAACAAAAGCCGAAGTCTTAGAGTTGAGCCAAGAATGATGTCTTTCCAACAGACGAAATGACGAGTAGCGGCCGTTGGGAATAAAGGAGACCAAGTGCGATTCGGCGTATCCCGTATATTTTCAAAACAAAGAGAGCCGAAATGTCCGAGAAAGATGGCGAGAAGTTGAAGTAATATTCGACATCACTCAAAAGGATAATATTTTTCCTTGTTATGTTCTATATTATCTCCAACAACCAATAGTTGGGCGGTATCAAGTAAGCTAAAGATAGGTGAAATTGAGCTATCACAGAGTTGCGGGAAAAATCCCCGAACAATTAATACCGAAATTGAATTTCTTGAGGATCATAAACCTTGGGAAAGAATACAAGACGGAATGGAGTTCACAGGCTAATAAGAGATACGAATTAAATGACCACTAGTCCATTCTCTATATACATTTCTATCGGAATGTTATATGATGAATACAAGGCCGAATATTTCGCCGCCTATATTGATTCAGTCTTAATATGTACTTGCAAAGTCGGATGTTTTTCCTAAAGAAATTGGAGAAGATTTACCACTATTGCAGGAAGAGATTTCTCTAAAAGGATTCTTATCCTTAACAGGGGGAATTAAACAAGCGTAAAATCATGATCGGAGGCGCGGGCACCCCATGGTACAAAGTGAAGACGCCACCAATCTATTTCCATGATACAGTGCGGATGTTTTGCTAGGAAACAATTTCCTACAAACATTCAAGTGATTCACACAGAAAATGAGACAAGAAGACTTATTTTCACAACATTATGTGATCATAAGATCATTGTCCGTAGATCGCAAGAAGCATTTTACGAAAAATGCCTATTAATTTTCGCAAAGAAAAGCGTGGTGATGAAGCCAAACTCCGAAATCCAAAAATGGCAGATCGAAGGAAATTTGGTGAAACCTTATTATCCTATAGACAATTCAGATTCTCGAAAGGATAAGAAGCTTTGGGATTATAACTTGTATTCATTCGAGTACAAGGAGAAGAAGAACGAGTTACTCCATAGGTTATTGCGAGAATTAATGTTGAGCCTAATGGAGAGTCCGCAGAGTGACGTGACCCTGGAGGAACAAATATCACTCGAGGATATCAAGAAGAAGATCCAAAGGAATTACAATGAAGATCCTTTGGCATGGTGGGACAAGAATAAGCTCAAAGCATCCTTAAAGGTTAAACCTGGAAAGGAGTACGAGTTCGTAAGATTCAAACCAATCCTTATGAACCAGGGAGGATCGTGAGGATATGCGAAAATACTTAAGAAACATCTTGACCTTAAGTTAATTTCACCAGAGTTTCTCCATACAAGAGATCCAGATTCTTAGTCGAAACCATGGAGAAATCAAAAGAGAAAGCCAATACTTGTTATTAATTACAAGGGGATTAATAACATTTTGGAGTTCGACGGATACTATATCCCAAGTCGAGAACATCCGTTAATCAGATCAAAGGTGCTAAGATATTCTCAAAATTCGATTGCAAGTCCGGATTCTACCATTAAGATAGAGGAAGAAAGTAAGAAGTTTACTGACTTTCTCTACACCACAGGGATACCATATTTGGAACGTGATGCCTATGGGATTGGCTAACACACCCCAAATATATCAAAGAAAGATGGATAATCTCTTCAAAGATTATTTCGCTTTCATGTTCGTATATATTGATGACATTCTTATCGCATCAAAGAACATGAAGGAGCATCTCAAACATTTGGAGATATTTTCGGATGTTTGTCACAAAGAAGGATTAGTGCTTTCGGAGAAGAAGGTGGTGATCGCAACAAGACAGATTGAATTCCTCGAATTGAAATCGATGAATCGGAATTATTCTAGAATCATATTGTGGAAAACGATACAGGATTTCCGGATACACTAAAAGACAAGAAGCGACTTGAGTTTTCTTGAGTTGTTAATTTTGCTCGAATGTTCATTAACAATCATTATATTACGGAAGATGTTTAGTCCATTGCTTAAAAAGATGTAGTATTCAAATGGGAAGATGAACATCAAGAAGGAATTAAGCAACTTAAAGAAGTCTCAGTAAAAAGCTTCCAAAGCTTGCGATTCCCAAGACAAGGACGAATCGGTTTTTTACACGGATGCCGTGATGATTGGTGGGCGCAGCTTCTACGAAAGTCACACCAAATGAAGAAGTGTCATACAGATATCGCGGTTTATTCACACCGAGTGAAGCAACTAGGTGGCATATTAACGAGAAAGAATTCTTTGCGATGAAGGCTTTTAAAAATGGCCTCTATTTTTACCGCTAAAAATTTTACTTTAAAATTGATAATTCAAGTGTCAAGGCTTTTCCGAAAAATAAAATTGAATCAAAACCAGAAAAGGCTCGATTACTTAGATGGCAAGCTGAATGTCAATATTATGATTATGATATTGTCATTATAAAATCTCATGAAAATATTCTTGCGATTTCTTGACACGAGATGGAAGGACGCGTTCGCATTTGAGGTCCTTAAACGAGTAAGACATCTCAGGGAAAATCGGAGAGTCTAGAACGAGATTTTGGGATGTTATGTCTCAATGCATAAGTTGTTGGACGACTTCAATAGGCTGACCGTAAACTGTTTCGAAATCAAATACGAGCATGTCGGTTAAGCTCAAAGACAATTGTTCTTAAGATCGCGCAAGGGCCTCTCTTCCAGCCGCATCTCCTACGGTGCAAAAAGGGGCCGAGAGAGTACGGGCTCTAACCCGGAGGTTATGGATTCAAGTATCATAATCATAAGTGTTGCGGGTGATGCATCCCCGAGGGTGTACAAATCGAACGAATGTTGAAGCTCCTGTCACAACCCGAGTCTTCAAGTCAACCCAACACCTCCGGGGTAAAGAGGGAGAGTTGAATCTTAGGCCACAGACAGTGCAAATCTAAGGTTCAAACTGACGAGATTATGATTTCTCCTATGCAGTATATCAACGGCAATGGGAGAAACTAGTTACAAGACAAGGTATTAACCCGGAGAAAACAATGGTTGATATCTCGGAAAGTATCCCGAGTTTGGATGAAACCATGAAGTAATCCAAATGAAGTACATGAATGGTATACTTTTGGAGCTTTAGCTTCAATCTATACCGTATCACCAGATTCCCGAAATTTCAAAATTATCGAAATGGATTGGGGAAGCGATTTACGAGACCGGGCCAATAATCCACACTTGGCCGTAGGAGATATTTTGGAACTTTTTTATCGGTGCGGCTCCGAACCAAATGAAGAAAGGTTTTAATGAAGTTTTTCATTTCATCAAGCTAAAAAGACCGGATGGAAATGCTTTAAAATACATTAAGCGGCTTTCACCTAAAGAAAGACCGGTGTTAGTAAGAGCATTTTCTCAAGACGAAGCTTCTACCGGATGAGCATGGGGTCTTTGGGTTTGTCTAATCGAAATGGACAAAGTCAAATATCCATTCAAGTTCTTCCAAAATTGGGCGAATGGATCTTTCCTTTTGAATTCGATGACTGATCAACCACATGATTTGCGGAGGAACTCTTCGAGACCAAAAGAAGAATTCTCTCGGGAAAAAAGATTCCAAGCAAAGAAACTTATCGGAAATTCTCGTAATATGGCGCATGTGGGCCGTTGGATCGACCGGATCTGTCAAGTATGCACCGAATGAAGGAACCCGAGTTTGGGAAAGGTTTTCGACCCAAACCCGACCGACAAGACCAGTGCACCGCAAAGGACAAGGGCCCACTCACAAAACGCGTTTTCCTCGGGGACCACGCAAACCAACTTTTTTAGAAGATTCCCCGACAACCTTCACATGGGCCGAGTCACGCAGAAGAAAAAGAAAACCAACTAGCAAGGCAATAATGCAGATATGACATAAGCAAAGGCGTCATAAAGACGCAAGATTTGGAGTTCGCCTTTCAAGTCCTGGACTTACATCTATAAAATGCGAGATTTGAAGGAAGTTCGGGACATCGAACATTTTTCTTAGTTTTCTTATAATAAAGTCTCGAGTGAAAAATTTGTAATATTTTTGAGTGTTTTAGTTTTCAAATTTTTATTTGTTTTTTTTGTGCAAGCCTCATCTATGAGAGGCTAAACCAAAGATTCTCCTCCCAAAAGAGATTACTAATGTAATAAATATTTCTATAAGTTCTTAATAAAAAGAGGCTTTCTTTCAATATGTGTTCATAATGTTCTATTAATTTATCCCATTTAAGAATTACTTATACGCCCGGAGTAGGAAACGAACCAAGGTCGTGGCCGAATGATTCTTTGAAGGAGTCGATAACTTGCGAGATCATCTTCCCTTAGGGTGAGGTTGAACAGGAGGAGTTGTTTGTCAAACGATCCGGGGCAATAATTTTCCAACTCGGTGGTGTTGCGAACCATTTTACCCTTGGTGCTATTTTTGGTCAAAGAAAAGTATGAATTTTAAGGGATTTATTAATTTTACGGAAGCATGTTGGGCCTGATATGGTCGTAATGGACTATGTTCATTTTCGGACTATAGACCTAATTTGTATACTGGTTTATACTTGGAATGAGAATTTTGATTGAAGTATGTCATGTTGAGTTTATAGGTGAAACCGACATGATCCATTTAAAACCTCTGAATAGAGACTGGATCTAAGTAGGTGTAACAATGCCACGAACAAAACAAGTGACAAAAAATAAGAATTCTCGTTTCTCGAAAAATCCGAAAAACAAATTGATTATGGAGTAAAATTTTCATGTTTAATGATTAATGCAATAAATTTATTATTATGTAGTAGATTGCCACAAAATAGAGTTTAAAGGGATAACTTGAACTATTGTTTTAAAGGGATAAAACCTAGGGGCAAAATTGTCCATATAGGGTAAAGTGTAACGATTTTTATAGTTCGGGGCAAAGTGTTACGAATTAAAGTTTGGAGGGTAAAATGTAAAAATCAAGTATAGTTCGGAAGGGTAAGTGTATGTATCTCTAAACTAATTAATTTACTTTCTTTTCTTATAATATACTAAAAACAAGTAGGTGTTCGACTATTACTCGTGTGGTCCAAGGAGGTTTCTTTGGCGGGCAAATCGATCCAGTCCAAATCACCTCCCCTACCCTACTAGGATATCCCATTTCTCCTTTCACCACAAAAAAAAAAAAAAAAACAAGTAATCATTGTTGAGAGAACTCGACAATCAAAGGGATTAATAGAAAAGAACGCCATTAATCGGTGGGTTAGCCCAAAGACTGGCCACCACATGAGACTCAATGTCTCTTGTGGGATAGAGGTCGTGGTTCAAACCCCTACTCCTTCAAAAATGTTCTCGGGCATATGTAAGTGATGAAGATTTTTGGTGGGAACTTATACTAAATAGCACCTGTAGATTCGATTCGGGAAGAGATTAACTATTATTAGATTTGGGGGTCGAACATAATTCTCTTTACTTGGGAGGTACGAAAGAACATTCGTGTGTATTCGATTCGGGGAGAGATCAACTATTATTATATTTAAGTGGGTCGAACATAATTATTCTCTTTACCTGACGACTATTATTAGATTTTAGGGGGTCGAACATAATTGTTCTCTTTACCTGGAGGATTTGGTTGTGCGTGCGATCCTACCATAACACCGGTCGATCGCGTGCATATTCTCGCGATTTACATTGGTGGCGGCGATGAGAAGTCGGAAATATTGTCCTCGATATAGTTAGGTGTAAGCACGTAAGTTGAGTTATAAAAATATATTTTACAAATTATTTTTTTATTTGTAAATAATACTCCTACGTCCCAATTATATAGTCCAATTGGACTTTTCACACGATTAAGAAAAAGTATTGGAAATTACAAATATGTAAAAAAATTACTTGATTTGCCCTCCTTTAAAAATGAATAGTGTAAATTACGAAATGCATATTAAATAGGGTTATAATAGTAAAAGAATGAAAAATGTACGAGAAAAATTCACTTTTGGCCCCATTAGACTTACCCCGATGATTTTAGTCCCATTAGACTCACTTTTAGTCCCAAATCGATATTTTTAACCAAAAATAGTCCCATATGATTCGGAAACTGAAAATCCGTTAAAAAATTAACGAAAACCGTTAGTGATGACAAAAATGGTCCCATAGGACACCAAAGTTAACTTTTTAACCAAAAATAGTCTCATTATTCTTTTTTGGTTAAATTTAATATTATTGATGATAAAATTTATTTTAAATTTTATATTTGAGTTATTTATTTAAATTAATATTGTGAATGTCCAACTTGAAAACTAAAAAAAATCTATGTCTTTCAAATATTTTTCTAAAAAATATATTTTTCCAGTGCGTTTTATTTCACTAAAACAAATTCTCTTACTTAAAATATTTAGAGAAATAAATAATTTTTCTTTATTTTTTTTAGTTTAAGTCACTTCTTGGTTTTGAAAATACAAATAATTACAAAAATCACATTTACGTATTGGAAAATATATGTAATTCAACTATCAATAAAATAAAAAAGTTAATGATATTAAATAATTTCATAATTTTTAAATATAGGAATTATTTTTAAAAGTTTTAGAAAAATACTATTAATAATATTTTAGTAATATTAACCTAGATCCCATTTTTTTCATTTCCAAATATTATATTTTTATTTTTTATGTTTTTAAATCAACTTTACATTTCCTCAAAAAAAAAAATACTTTACTTATATACACATACATGCATTGGGTTATATGAGACCAGTATCTTGGGGCAAGAACATAGGGGCCGAAAAAAAAACTTTACATATATACACATACATGCACTTTGGGTTATATATACATGTATTTGATCCTTTTTTTTCGTATTACACATTCACAAAAAAAAAAATTTAATTAACATCTACTTTTAAAAGTTAATTTCCAGAAAATTTAAATTTTATATTTGAGTTATTTATTTAAATTAATATTGTGAATGTCCAACTTGAAAACTAAAAAAATCTATGTCCTTCAAATATTTTTCTAAAAATATATTTTTCCAAAGTGCGTTTTATTTCACTAAAACAAATTCTCTTACTTAAAATATTTAGAGAAATAAATAATTTTCCTTTATTTTTTTTTAGTTTAAGTCACTTCTTGATTTTGAAAATACAAATAATTACAAAAATCACATTTACGTATTGGAAAATATATGTAATTCAACTATCAATAAAATAAAAAGTTAATGATATTAAATAATTTCATAATTTTTAAATATAGGAATTATTTTTAAAAATTTTAGAAAAATACTATTAATAATATTTTAGTAATATTAACCTAGATCCCATTTTTTTCATTTCCAAATATTATATTTTTATTTTTTATGTTTTTAAATCAACTTTACATTTCCTCCAAAAAAAAACTTTACTTATATACACATACATGCATTGGGTTATATGAGACCAGTATCTTGGGGCAAGAACATAGAAAAAAAAAAACTTTACATATATACACATACATGCACTCGGTTATATATACATGTATTTGATCCTTTTTTTCAGTATTACATTCATTCACAAAAAAAAAATTAATTAACATCTACTTTTAAAAGTTAATTTCCAGAAAATTTAAATTTTATAATTTGAGATATAAATTTTATCATTTATTTTACTTTGTTAATTTTCTAATTAAAATAATTGATACATATATTTCATTTTTTTGGTATTACACATTCACGAAAAAAATTAATACCATCTATTTTTAAAAATTATTTTCCATAAAATTTATTTTATATAAGTTGAATTATAAATTTTATCATTTATTTTACTTTGTTAATTTTTAAATTAAAATAAATGATACATGTATTTCATCTTTTTTTTTTTGTATTAAACATTCACGAAAAAAGAATTAATTAAAATCTATTTTTAAAATTATTTTCCAGAAAATTTATATTATATAAGTTGAATTATAAATTTTATCATTTAAATTACTTGTTAATTTTTAATTATAATAATAAAATATAGTAACTTTAATGATAATATATTTTTAAAATATATATTAGTTATATTTAGATTTTAGAGAAAAATTCACTTTTGGTCTAATTAGATGAGATCCGATGATTTTAGTCCCGTTGTTCTCACTTTTAGTCCCAAACCGCAGTTTGACTTTCAATTTGACCGGTTAGACCATTAATTTTTTAACAAAGGGGGACCATTAATGAGACAAAAGAAATATTTTGTGACTATTTTCAAGACATAGGACTAAAATCATCGGGATAAATCTAATAGGACCAAAAGTGAATTTTCTCAAAAAATACTATTAAATATAGAAAGTGAACTATATGTTTGGGACATCTTAAAAATGAATATTGACTATATGTTTGGGACAGAGAGATCAATATTATATCAAATATGTGATCTGATACAATTTAAGTAGTTTAAAATGCATGGTGGTGGTACACTTATAAAAAGACATGCAAAGGGGAGCGGCAACAAGATTCCAAAATTCGCTTTTGATATAATCTAATTGGAAAGCTCCTACTTTAATTTTGCCGACCTTTCATTTTTTAATATGGTTTATATATTGGAGGTTCCTATGACAAAAATTATCCATTCACTCACCACTAATAAATAAACAAACTAATATATATGCTGGTACGAGATGAAGATAAAACTTGAGGCCCAACAATCCAACATTATCAATCAAGTCAACACTATTTTCCTAATGATAATATTACTCTCACGTGGCAAAATACTGGTCACATCAATTAAAGTCAACCACCATCCAACTTCTTCTCTATAGTTTTTTTAGAACCAAAACGTTGCATTAAGAATTAAGGTCTTTCCTCCTCCTCGGGAGGAGGTGAATGAGTACATGGGGAAGAAAACCGTAGTACAAATTGTTACATGACCGTGAAAAAGCAAATTTAGCCAATCATGGGTCATCATATTAGCCTTTGACGGGGACGCCGCACATAGAAAAAGATCGGAAGGAGGATTCGATTTCCCTAATGTCGTCTATAATCCATACCCTAGATAGGTAAGGGTAGGTTGATTATTATGGTACAACTGTGCTAGGCTCTGGCAATCTGTTTCAGACCACTATATGGTCTAGTTGAAGTGCCCTGGCTAGGTTGAGTCCCTCCCGGCAAGCCATCGCCTCCATGATGTCCACAACCAATTCTTGGTTGTACTTCCTTGATAATGCCTCGAACCATCGCCCCATCATGTGCGCGTATAACGACTCCAATGCTTGCTCCCATCCCCTTCAAAACCGAGGCATCTGAGTTGATTTTGAACACTCCTTCATTAGGGGGTTGCCAGCGTGTTTCCTTAGCTTTGGTGTGTGTACTCGCCATTTTTTCTTCACTATCCCAATATTCTTGCAGACTCTTCATAGCTAAAGAGAAGCACTCTACATGTGATAATTCTTTCGCCCGGAATGTTCGCAAATTTCTTGCATGCCATACTATCCATAGGAGCATTGCAAAACTGGGACCTGCTTCGTCTGTTTTAAATTTGAATACCTCGTGGATGAGATCCGCAAGTGAAGCTTCAGGGTTGGAGAGTGACGGGTCGAGTCGCAAAGGGGATGCACGCCAATAGAAGGAGCTCCACGGACAATCCTGGGGGTGCATGCTCGATCGTTTCCACCCCGTCGCCACAACGCTCACAAATTGGGTTGGGGGTGGCGTGCGTTGGAAAAGTGTCGTTTTGACGGGAGCTTGTTGCGGCACTTTCCACAAGAAAACTTGCACTTTTGGGGATACATGGAGTTTCCAGACCCATTTCCATAGTTCTTTGGGACTCCCTGATGATGAGGGTCTGTTTACCATTTTATCATCTAATGTCATGCCAACTTTGTACCCCGATTTAACGTTATCGCCCGCTTCTTGATAGTAGCCATGTCCAACCTCCCTCGCACCGCATTGCGTAGAGGATGATAAGTATCAACGTTGCGTCCTCACTCGAAACAAAGTTGTGTACACGCTCCTCATTCCATTTTGCATGGCCATATCTCGAAAGTCTCTAACCATCATGTCTTTAGACGACCCATCCCACAGGGCATGTTCGGATATAATTTATTGACGAGGGTAGCCAAGGGTCACCCACACTGTAGAATTACCATTCCCTATTTGTGACGAGATCCCTTTCGGATGATATCTCTACCCGCTACAATGCTACGCCACGTGAAACCGGGGTTGTAACCGATTGTAGCGGTTAAAAATCACCGTTGGGGAAATATCGAGCCTTAAGGGGCTAGTAGAGAGTTGTCATTCTCAGTATAAGGCGCCACCTTTGCTTGGCCAACATTGCTTTGTTGAAGGTGCTTAGTTCTCTCAAGCCTGGTCCCCCTCCTCAGTTGACATAGCTCTTGCCATTTAATCCAATGTATTTTTCTTTCATTCTCCTTTGTCCCCACCAAAACTTGCCATCATTGAGTTCGCTTGTTGGCAAGTATCAAGCGGGATTAAAAGCAACTCATCAAGTACGTTGGGATCGCTTGTGCTACGCTTTTTAGTAACGCATCTTCCCGCCATTGAGAGCGTGATGGCTTTCCAATTTTTATTTTTTTCCAACTCTATCCACCAGAGATTGAAATATTTGTTTTTTGGATCTTCCCACGTTAGCCGCAAGCCAAGATAAATATGATGTTTGTCAACTTTAGTCACCCCGAGGTTGTTCGCTAAACTTGTTGCCGTGTCTCGCGATCCCTCGATCAACGTGATCTCGACTTCTCAAAGTTAACTACCCGTCCCGACGCATCCCCGTATGTAGTGATAATACTTTGGATTTCTTGTATCTCGTTGGCCGTAGCTCACAAAAATTATACTATCGTCGGCAAAAAATAGGTGAGAGACCGCTGGGCTCGCCACAAATCTTAACTCCGTGTATTCGCCTGCCGTTTAAGGCGACGTATAAGAGATGAGAAGGCCTCCGCACGAAACAAGAACAGATAGGGAGAAAGAGGGTCGCCTTGATGGAGCCCTCTTGTGGGGTGAAAAGATTACCGGGGATACCATTAGTGATAACAGAGTACGATCTCAGACACACAACGCATAATAAGAGAGGCGAGATGTTGGGGTATGCCTGACGTAGCATAACATGATTAAGAAATTTCCATTTAACCCGGTCATAAGCTTTACTCATGTCAAGTTTGAGTGCAAAACAACTTTTTTGTAGCTTTATTATACTTCATGGCATGAAAAATTTCAAAAGTTGGGAGAGCATTATCAGTTATAAGACGACCAGGAACAAAACGGATTGGCTAGGGTGGATGATATGGCCAAGGCATTTTTAAGTCTGTTAGCTATAACTTTAGTGATAATTTTGATAATCACATTGCATAAACTAATAGGCCTAAAATCACTGGGGAGGGAAGTATCTTTCTTCTTAGGTATTAAGATGATGTGGGTGTGGTTAATGGGGGAGGGGTCCGCATTATTGTTCAGGATATTGAGAGTAGTCGTGACGACATCATTTTTAATCGAGGACCAAAACTGTTGATAGAAAAGTGCAGGCATACTGTCTGGCCCGGGGGCCTTCGTGGGGTGCATTTGGGATAAACCCGCGACAATTTCTGCTTCCGTGAAAGATGTGCCAATTTATGTCCGGATATCTTCAAGCATTCCAGAGTTTATTGCGTCAAGTGCCTCAATAAAGTTTGAATCTGTAGTGGAGGTGAACAAATTCTCATAATAGGCTTGCAACACTTCTGCGATCTTTTCATGTTCCTCAACCCACTGACCATGCATGTCCATAATTTTTTCGATAGAATTTCTCCTCTGACGACCACTGGCTACTTTATGGAAGAAAGTTGTATTCTTGTCCCCTTCTCTCATCCAATTAGTACGTGCCCATTGGAACCACATGGTCTCTTCTCGGCGCATAAGAGTTGTAATTTTATGTTCCAATGTTTTAGCCGCCGAGATGTTCTCCCGATTGGGTGGTAAGGCCTGTAGTTTTTCAAGTTGTGTACGTGCACAATCTAGTTGCTTATGAATTATGCCAAAGTGTGAAGATTCCCATCGAATGAGGGAGGCGCCAATGGTCCGAATTTTCTCCTTTATGGTCGTGGAGATGAACACCCCCGGGCGAGATTCCGCCGCCTTTGTCTTTAACGATTTACACGATACATCTTAAAGCCACATTTTTCAAACCAGAAAATACGTTGCCGGCGTCTCATGCCGCTGGCTTTGGTGGTTGTCCAATTTACCAATATCGGACAGTGATCGGAAGCCACACGGTCTAGTTGTACGATTTTATACTGAGGGAATAGTGCAACCCATGAGATGTTAGCTATGCCCCGGTCCAATCGCTCTTGAATGTTATATGTCCCTTCTTGTCCATTCGTCCATGTGTATTTGAAACCTTCAAAACCAAGATCATCAAGATTGCAAGCCACCCGAAACAGTATCTCTCAACGCTTTAATTTTCGATTCATCCTGCGGTCTACCACGCAGTTTTTCAAAATAATACAGGACTTCATTAAAATCTCCAACACAAAGCCACAGAATGTCATCATTTGATTTAAGAGATTTAATGAGTTGCCAAGTCTGCGATTTAAGATGCTCGTCGGCCATCCGTATATACCGTAAGCCGCCACTTCCCCTCAATCATAACGTCAATGGTGTGTAAGGAATGAAACTGAACGGATATGTTGAACGACTCCTTCCACATTAAGCATAAACCCCCTCTCCTACCTCCATTACTCATATCACAGTCAACCGCGAAAAAACGAGAGAAATCCAATTTTTCACACAAAATATTTATTTCGAATTGTTTTTGTTTCCATAAAAAACAATTGTGGGATCTTTTCTTTTGATGTCTCGTGTAAGCACTTGAATCACTGAAGTTCCCAAGCCCCCCGAAGCCTTCAACGAGGCAACTCATTGTGCTCGGCGGGTCGCTCGATCGCAGTCTCCGCCGTTGGTGTAAGGACATTAGAATCAGTTACAGAAGCTGGGGTTTGGGTATCAGATTTAATTTTTTTTTTTTGTGATGGTTGGGGTGACGTTGGTGTGGTGGGGTTTTGGGATTTTTTGTTTTTGCGTTTTTTGGGAGATGTCTTTAGAGAGGATGGGGTAGGGGATGATATGCGGTGTTGTAGTCTGGTCCAGGTACTAGGTTTGATAGGGTTGGGTGGGGTGAGTTGTATGTAAGTGTTAGTGGGGTCCATATTGGTCTGGAAGGTTAGGGTATTGGCGGTAACGATAGTAGTGATCGAAGTTTGCGGCGAGGGATAGAGATGGTTGAATGTGGGGATATTAGGGTATTCGATTATGTTAGGCACATGGGTCGGGCATCCATGGAATGGTGGTGTTGTTGGTTGGTTTATTTGGAGGAGTTAGGGTTTGGTTTGACGGTGGTTGGAATGGGGTAGTTTGGGTTGTGATAGTTAATGCATCAAAGTTGGGCATCTTTGGTATTGTGTGTTAAGATGAGGAGTCTAGATTGCCCAGTTGGGGAGGGGGGCCAGGTTTTGGTGGTATTACTGTGTGAGGGGACGTAGGGTTTGGCTGGGGAATTTGAGTTTATGTGGGTCTTTTTGTGTGGGAGGTGTGGAGGGGGTGCTTTCGGGGTGGGCGTGGACGCTGAAGGGTGATACCTTTAGCCATGGTCCGTATTGGCTTCCAAATGGGGTGTAACCGTGTTGTTGTCATACACCGTACATGCCCTAATTGGTGACCAATGATACCAGTGCAGCAAAAATAATACACCGTAAGGATTCATACTTGAGAGGATCCACTTTGGTTCGCCTTTGACTTTTATAGTAATGCCACTGGGGCAAATGGTATCGTTGTATCAATGGCAACTTTTATTCTAGCCGACTTACCAAACAGACTATCCTCCATGAGTCCCACGCAACTAATTTTCCAACTTGTTTGACCATTATGGATAATATTTTTTCATTCATACATGTGGATCGGTAGGTCGTAAACCGGTCCGAGCGGCATTTCCGTGATAGTGATAGTGATAGTAGACGGTTGTTCTCTGCATCGATAGCCTTGATTGCGAATAAGAAGCCCTCGAAATGCCATGGTTGGTTTTCTATGACCCACTCTCTCTCTTTTGGATCGTCAAATCGGAAGAGGAAAGGTTTGTCCCCCATTCTCATGCGGTGTAGCCCTTACGTGGTTTCCAAGCTTTTTCATGATTTCCAGAGATAAAAAGAGTTCACCGTTTTGTTTGTGCGGAGGGTTCCCGCCGAAACCCTCGGTGTATTGCTTGTCTGCGGTATATGGACTTCATCAATGTCGATCACCAGGGCTTCTTGGCGGTGAGATCTTCCATTTATCCGTCCACTCTTCGATCGAAACTTTTCTTGGACTGTCGAAAAAAACCCCGAAAAAGACTCCTGCAAAAACACAAAGGATAAATACACACCAATGTTAGAAAGACAAAAAAGGTCTAGGGCAAAAGGTGGGGGAGTCCGTCTGGGTGGAGGAGTACGGCTGAGTGGAGGAGGGGAAAAACGGCTGGAAGGGAAAAGTTGGGGACAAAAAATAGTGGATAGTAAAGTGAAAAAAGATAAGGGTGAAAGTTGAGGAATCAGGTTGGACACCACTATCTCTACCGCAAAGGCCGACACATTAGTGGGGTTGCATAGACAAGTCCTACGTGGCCTTGGAAAAATGAGCCGACAAGAGTGTGTGGCCAATGTGTGGAAATTTAAAAATTAACGTAAAGGGGAGAGAGTACGCCGACGGACGGAGCAGCTGGTCGTCGAGGCCAAGGGGAGTAGATGGAGAAGAAGCAGACACTAAAGGGAGGAGTACGGGAAGTGATACAGGCAGAAAGAGAGGGAGACGAGGTGGAACAGTGACGTGGAAGAAAACCCCAACAAAACCCTAAAGGGAACCCATCTCAGACCAAGAGAGAAACGAAACACCTCACCCAGGAGGTGGACATATGGTTGGTAATTCATCAATTAGAAACTTACCTGTAACACTAACTGACATTAGTCGGGCCTTGAAGTTGTCTCAGGAAGGCCATTCCAATAATCAAGTCAGTACCGGAAATAGGAAAATATCATAGAAAAGACAGTTAATAACTCAGAATATGAGAATTAATGTACTTACAAATAATGAGGATGTATTTCATTTATACATAAATGATAAGTTGTGTGGGCCTGTATAGATCGCGTGGGTTTGTGTGAGTCGTAGGCATGTATGGGCCGTGTAGGCCGATAATTGCATTTGGATCCAACAAAGATTAATAATATTGAATAATGAATTAAATAATGCAGAAATAATAGAAATAAAGAATATTGGTAATTTTTTTTTTTGTCCCCAACGTACATAATCCTTTTCAGCAAATAGGAGCATACTAATTAATTTATCAAGATAAAACAAATAAAAAACAAAATAAGAATAGCATATAACTAAAAAAATTAAAAAAGGTTAAAGATATCTAATATATTCACAATTATACCGCTAGCTTGAGCTCAAGTTGTTATTACTAACCCTTTATAAGGATGTTAACCAGGGTTCGAACTCAGATCTTTCAGTTTATTTGAAATTTATCTCCTCCCACTCAACCAAGACTTTCACAAACTTTATTAAAAAAAAATATTCACAATTATATTTGATGATGCAACCTTCATTTGATACTCCCTAAGGTATAATATAACTTAAGATATATAAATTTCATGTTTTGTGTAGAATATTTTGATCTGCTTTGAATATCTTGAATCTTTTTTATTTAATAAATTTTTGTGGAGGAAACAATGGGACGATGCTCTGTAATTCTCTATCTTGAATATTCTACTATATATGAATATGACTCGAAGCTTATATAGGTAATTTGAAATGAAAAAGAGTTATAGTCACACTTGAATATATTTAATATTAACAAATTTGATATTTCTATGCTGCCTTGACCTAATATGAACAACCTTATCCAAATAAATCGCACGTGACAAAATTTAGAGTCACTTAAATATTCAACTAATATTATCCTATATACGCTAACTATAAACAACTCATGTGTTCCATGTAAAAGGTGCAAGTCAGACATATTTAAAGGTGTAAAGCAGTTGGCAATTTTATTGCACAAAAACTTATATGAGACCGTCTCACGGATCTAGATCCGTGAGACGGAGCCCCAAACCCGCTACCCGCCTACCCCAGTCTCCTACCCGCAACCCGCTAAACTTAAAATTATCCAACCCTAGAATTATAACCAGATTACGTCCTTTCTTCTCTATTCTATTCTCTCTCTTTTTTGCGATTTCCCCCATTTTTTCGTTTTTCTTTGCAATTTTCAGGCGTTTCTTTCCCTTGATTTCATAGTAGTTCAAGCTTGGCCTCCATTCGACCAAAAATCGTATTTCTTTAGTTTTATGCGCTTTATTCTTTCGCTTTTGGTTTTCTTCGATTTTAGTTATTTTCGAAAGTTTTTTATTATGAGTTTTTCTTCAAAATGTATGTTAGGGTTTACATTTGAGCATGTATTTTGTTAAGGTTTTAATTTGAGCATGTATTTTTTATCCGAAATGTATGTTATGGTTTAAATTTGAGTATGTATTTTGTTAGTGTTTTGATTGCAACTTGTATATCGGGGTTCTAATACTTATTATGTGAAGTAATATTTGTGTTTTGATATTTTGATGTTTCGTATTTATACGTGACTAGTATCACTTTTGCCCTTACAAGTATTATTTTTGGTCGAAAAGTATCGGTTGTTGTAAACAAAGTATTACATGTGTTTTATTGTGATGTTTACATAATTCTCAGAATGTTATGAAAAGTATAACTTTTTACATAAAAGTATCACTTTCCACATAAAGGAGTATCACTTTTTATATAAAAAAATATCATACGTTTTTTTCCAATTTATAAATGATATAACTCATCCATATGTTTTTGCAAAATAAATATATGAAATGAGTATTTTCCGATGGAGAATAATCATCCCAAGTGCTCGAGATGTTCAAATGATACAATGTGAAAAATGTTCATTTCTCTTGGCAATCGGAATCGACGAATGTTGATTGTGGTGTTTTCTTGATGCAGTACCACATGAAAAACTTCAGTGGGCATGCACACTTAGTCATTTGAAATAGTGTTGTATATCTAGTTTTTGTCATCGATCATGTGGATTAGATGTTATAAATTTTTTGTATTTTGAGAAAGAAACATGTGAAAAGTTAATGTAAGATGGTTATTTCTTGTACAGTGACCCTGGTCGATATGTTTACTTGAGAAGTATGACTTTTCCATTAAAAGTTTGTCTTTTCATATTAGAAATATCCCTTTTTTTTAATAAGTTGGTATTCACATATTATGCAAATGATGACAACTAAAATCAAATCGATTTTTTTCTCTTTATTGTAAAAGTATCGCTCTTCGTCTTAAAAGTATCACTTTTCGAATTAAAAGTACCAATTTCTTTTTAGCAACATACTAAAAGTATCACTATTTGTTGTAATTTGAAAAGTCACTTTTTGGTCTAAGAATATTTGTTAAAACTTAAAATGACTCTATCACGTTTTCAAAAAAAATGACTATTATCACCATTTTCTTCATGTTGAAAGTATAACTTTTGGGTTTAAAAGTATCACTTTCGTTCTTAAATGTATCGCCTTCTTCATAAAAAGGAAAAATTGCAAGTATCACAAATTCTCTTTGGTTGAAAAGTATAATTTTTCGGTCTAATTATGTCATTTTTTATTTTAAAAGTATCAATTTTCGTGTTTAAAGTATCACTTTTTGAATTAAAAGTATTACATTTTTAAATAAAATATTGCAAGTATCGCTAATTCTCTTCAAATTTAAAAGTATCATTAAGTATGAGTTTTCAAAGATAAAAGTATCACTTTTTATTACAACAAGTATTGAAGTATTAATACAAACCTAATTTATTAATACAACTAAGAATTGAATGACTGACTTTTTATAAGGAAACAATCATTGTAACAGGAGAAATATAATTTTTATACCAATTACTAAATAGTAATTACAAAAAAATGTTAAAACGGCCAAGGATTAAGAATCTTTGATTCAACTCCTTCAGATGTGAGTTTGACGTATCACTATTTCTTTTCTTCTTGCTTGTTTGAATGTGTAGGATCCAAAATATTGGTAGAAGAACTAGAAACATCATTGTGCTCGTAGAATTCATCATATCCACCGATCGTAAGACATTACCTTCACTTATTTGTTACCACCTAAAGGTAATACTTTTGGTCAAAATTGTAATACTTTTTACGTAAAAAGTAATACTTTAAAAATCAAATAGCAAAACTTGTATAAGACTTTTACCTTCAACTTTTTGTTTGTATTGGTATGAATGAATGCTTCACCATCTAAATGTAATACTTTTGGCGAATTGTAATACTTTTTATGGAAAAAGTAATACTTTTGAAACCGAATAACTTATTATGTTTTACCTTCATTGGACATCATATCATTGCCCCTTGTTCAACATTCTCCACTTTGTCTTCTACTTCCATCAATCATCAACAACAATAACACAAAAGTAATCGATTTTTTTTTTAAGATGGAGCTCAACTATTTCATCACATTTTGCAAAAAGACGATGCTTAATATCTATATTGTAAATAAATGAAAAAACTCTAAGATCCAATTCACAAGTAAAACATAATTCAATACATTATGCAATTCCCAAAATTTCAACAAAGAAAACTCAGACATCTGATAAACTCTTAAAAATATTATTATTTTTTCTCAAAGGATAACAAGAAAGCATACCTAATTTGTAATGTAGCTGTGAAGATTAAAGACAATGGAAGAGTTTGCGTCGTGGCGGAGTTGGCACGGAGGTTCATTGCGATAGAGGTGGCGCCCCCCACGACTGTGGTGTTCGGCGATTGAGAGAGAGAGAGAGAGAGATGGTTCTCCGTTTTTTTTCCGATTGAGTGTGTGTGTATGAGAGAGAGAGAGAGAGAGAGAGAGAGAGAGAGAGAGAGAGAGAGAGAGAGAGAGAGAGAGAGATAACGTGATAAAAAAGGGTTTGGCAGCCCAGTGGGTTTTGGCTTTGGGCTTGGAGCAGATTTGGGCAGCGGGTTCGGGTTTCAGGTTTGGAGCTCCGTCTCACGGATCTAGATCCGTGAGACGGTCTCATAAGAGACCTCCCGATTTTATTGATCGATCCGCCTCAAATAATAATACAAAGATAATAATAATTGATGTTTGCGCACCATGCCTTTCAAAATTTTCATGTTATTTTTATTAATAAATGAGTTCAGTTGTTTTTTCATAGTTAATTAATTGCATTTTCATATTTTCACCACATATTTTATTAAAAATCAATTTACGTGATAATATAACAGAAAAGTATAGGCCACAACCCACAATACATTAATCCAGATTCACCATCTTCTTATATATGTCCTCAGTTTTACCAATTGTTCTATACTTATCTACAATTGATTGGAAAAATTAAAATTGAATTCAAAGGCATGTTATCTGTAATGTTTTCAAATTTCGAACACAGTAAACTGAAATTCAATATGAGAATTCTTTATTTATGTTCATTTTCTAATCCAAATTTTATCATTTGAACTTATATACTTTTACTTTGATATATACCATCTAAAATGATCCGCCTTTCGGATCGATAAACTACCCCCACAAAAAAACACGAGTTTTTCCAGAGCACTAGCTTTGTCTTCATTCAAACACTCCCCAAGAAAGCTTCTCGGGGTCACACGTCCCATTATTGTCCCAAGTCCAACATGCTTAACTTTAGAGTTTGGCTTGGGACAATTTTTTTAAGATTTCCTTAACAAGATGCAGTTCAACACCTGCAGTCTTAGCCCTCATGATTCTCCTCTTCTTTGGGTGTGAAATTGGTTCATTTTCCTCCGCGTAGAAGTCTTCTCAAAAAGCAGTTCCTTGGTCCATACCTCTCTTGAACCAACAATCACTCCCCGCCTCTTGAGTCTTGGGTAGTGGGCATCACAATGGCGATCAAGTACGACTCTTGGCCAAAGGTGGAGGCCAAACCGATCAAGGAAGGGTGTTGTTGGTCGAGAGTAGGTGTGCGTGAGTCTCGCCGCGTTCGTGAGAAGAGGCCCAACTAAGGTCGAGAGAACCTCTCGGGCGGATGCCTCCTCCCCAATCGAGGATCTTTCATCTTAGAGTGCGATTAGATATGCTTTCAAGAGAATAGTGGTGAAAAAAATTTGGAAGAGAAAAGATGAATTTTGATAGTGTGATTGGATGTGAGATGAAAAAGTAATGATGAAAGTTGATTTGATTTAAAAATAGTAAAATAATGATTGGATATGATTGATAGTTAGAAATATGTGAATGAGTAATAGTAAAAATTGTGGGAGAATGTGTAATAATGATTAGATTTTTGTGAAAAAATTTGTAGATGTGATTGATAAGAGAAAAAAATGAGAAAAAGTGAAAGTGAGAGAATAGTATATTTTCTGAAATTTTTCATAAATAATCGCATGTTTGGCCCAAAAAAATTTCCAAAATAAACGAAAATGGAATCTCCCACATCCAATCGCGCTAATCTCTTTTGATTTCTCTCTTACGTTCTAGGGAGGTATTTTCCTATAAGGTTTTCTCCAATAAGTTCGAATTTTTTGAAAGAATGTAAAAGCCAAAACAAAGATAAAGAGATGAATATTTAAGGTTGCGATTGGTTGTGAAACGTTTTCCAAGGTTTTCATTTTTGAGTGAAAATCTTGTTAGAAGTGTGATTGTTTGTGGAAGAAATAAAAAATCTTTAAAGGAAATGAAAAATCTTTAAAGAAGATCTCATTTTTCTTTTTCTCTCACACTTCTCAATACTCACTTATACTATTTATTTCTCTCTTCCGCCCCTATTCATATAAAGAATTCGACAATTTCTTTAATTTATCACTATTTTATTATTTTTCTCTTAATCCCGATAGCAAAAAGTATAAAATGAGATCCATATTGTCTATTTTGCATCAATTTTTCATTTTTATTCAATTTTCTTACATTTTTCACAAACAATCAATATCTCTAAAAGATTTTTCATCATATCAACACAATTATTACTTTTTTCTACGACTTTCACTTTTAAAAAAAATTCACTATTATTCTCTTAGAAAATGAAAATGAATGGAATGAAAGCACAACTTCGATCTATGGCAACTCAAGACCCTCGACTTGAGACACATCCCGCGATTCACCTCATCCACGGCTTCTGGACAAATAAAGTGAGGCCCTAAAAATGGGGTTCATCCTTAAAAATCCTCGAAGTCCTTGTTCTTGTGTAGTGAATGGATAAGGTTCTTTTAAACCATGCAACTTATATGAAAACGAGTCATTTCATGATTGGGATTCTAGCATCCAACTTGCTCAAGCCTCAAGGATTCACAGCCCCTACACTAGGGCTTATGATATGGATAATTTTAATTTTTAATTATTTATCTTATTTATTTAAGTATTTTATTCAATCTTATTTATTCTTAAATTGCAAGTTAATTGCAAGTTATTCCTATTTATTCTTAAATTGGTAGCCCACGAGACCCAACCAATTAAGCAAGACATATGAGGCCCAAAATCCAGAGTATAAATACCGCCATAGTAGATAATCTATTACGCAATCTATTTTATGCTCTACTCCATCCTTGTTGATTTTAAGTATTGGAGGGTTTCCCACAACCACGAGGTTGTTCTCAAGAGGCGGAGCTTAACGCTTTACCAGAGTGGCCGATGCACGAAAATTGGGTGACCTGGACAGAAAATCCAAAAAAATTAATACAAATTATAACTAAAAATTTTTTTCCCAAAAATTCCCACTAAATTTTTTTAAAAAAAAGGTGGGCCCGACGACGCCCAGCCCTATCTCCGCCCTTGGTTGTTCTTATGGTTTGTTCATGATGTAGGCCATATCCCATTCAACAAATTTATTGCGATGTGAAACTTTTAGGACCTTTGTGAACCCTTGCCCATTTTTGCAGCATCAAATTTATCTAAGATAAAATCTTTAAATTGTACTTTAATGCCTCCACATGAAACCAAAATATTGTGTATCATTTCGTTAAAAGCCACTTGACGTTGGAAAAACTTTTCTAGTGAAGGTTGAAATTGCATAAAATTACAAGTCCAACATCATTAGAGTCCAAAAGGTAGTAAACAAGCTAATGACCTAAGGAATTCCCATAATCTCTTTGTTTAAGTACAATGGACTCATATGGATAGTATCCGAGTTAATTATTCTAACAACATAAACTTCTACAATTAAAGACAAGGTAGATCTCATAATCTAATTATTGAAAATTGGTGACTAGGAAAGTCATTGCCTTATACTAACTAGGTTCGTTGGATATTTGGGGTTATTTATGAATCTCTTGGAACGTGAAATATAAAAATGCTAATTTAGTATTATAAATAAACCCACGAAAATAATATAGTGAAAAAATGAAAATAAAACAAAAAACAAAGAGGGATATATGATATATGATATTCTGTTAAGGAAGTCAAAATGAACTTGGCTTCCAAGTGACAACAGTTGATGAATATCCAGTTCCACCAATTAAAACTAAAAACGTGCTTCTTTTTCCCTTCTAGTTTTTAACATCTCACTAAGTCGCAAGCTTCCAAGAATCTCTCTGTTATATAGTCCCCCTACAATCCCTCCCCAAATCCCCCGAAAAACTCTTTCCCCAAACAGAAACCCCACCATAAAAAACAGATTTTCATTCAAAAACCCATTAATTATATCCATCTTTTATCTCTTTCAAAATTTAATAGAAAATATGTACAGTATCGATGGTATTAATTTTATGCCGAATCCAATCGCGGCATCATGGAGCAGGCAGGAGGACAAAATATTCGAAAAAGCTTTGGTGGAATTTCCGGACGGAGTAGACGACCGGTGGCGGAGGATCGCTGAATTTCTTCCAGGTAAATCTCCGGATGAGGTGAAAGCACATTACGAGGCTTTGTTGTATGATATTGGCGAGATTGACTCGGGCCGAGTTGAGCTGCCGTGTTATTCAGATGAGTCGGTTGGGTGGGATGAGCGTCCTAGGTCGAGGATGTCGGCGCAGATCTCGTTCGGGTCCTCGGGTGGGAATCGAACTCGGCACTCTGAAGTTGAAAGGAAAAAGGGCACTCCTTGGACAGAAGATGAACACAGGTCTTTTTCTTTTTAATTTATCAGAATTCTGTTTAGATTTTGTGCAATTGGCTGTTTAAATTTTGTGACATGTATGTTTCTATGAAATGCGGTTGATTTTGATTTTGTTAGTTAGCTTTTTTTTATCATTCATTTTTTGTTTCTTTTTTTTTTTTTTTGAAACTAAAGCTAAGCTAATTTTTTATTGTTGGGAGGTATAATATTGCATAGATTTCATATTAAATTCATTGTATATGTTATATTTAAAAATATTTCTATTTATAATTTGAAGTTATTAAAAAATCTCATCACATAATTAATGTTTTTTTTCTGTTCTTCTTATACTAAATTAAGTTTCTTCTCCGGATTAGGTTTCAATACTAAGTTCTTTTTCTGGATTAGTTCATTTAATAAGGATCATTGGATAGTTTGTTGAAGGATCATTAATACATAGTTTGTTGATATTTCTTTCTGGCTTTTTTTCCGAATTTTCTTTCGAAGATTTTGGAAAATGAACATCATATCTCTGATGATATTGAAAATGAACACAATAGTGAAAATCTGAACCATAAGTGTGCATATATATGTAAGTGCGGAGTCTTCTTTTCAAGTTATTTAAAGAGGTATTGTTGGAAAATGAATAAGGTAGTGGAAATCTGGAACCATACTTAAATGTACATATATGTGAGTCCGGAGTCTTCTTCTCAAGTTATTTACTTATTTAAAGAAGTATAACAATGCTTATACATCTAAAGAAATCGTCAGGGTGTGAACTTAAAAAAGAGATATGGCATTTGGGGAAAAATTATTGGTAAGGGTGTTGGAGTTCTGGAGTTTGCAAGATAGATGAATCGGATATTGTTACAAAATGGACAAGACAACATATGCTTATACTTGGGAGTTGGGTGGTACAGTAACGAATGGCTAGGAAATATTTAATCTTAATGGCTACAATACATTATTCTTCTCTAGAAATTTGTATAAACTTTCTTGAAATAATATCTTAGATATTTTCTGAGATATTTTTAGAGCCATCTTTCTATAATTTGTTCTTATTGGGCTTTAGTTTATTGGACCCTTATTTTATTTTTAACTTTAGCAAATATTTCTGTTGCCTATATAATTTGCACCAAATCAAGTTTATTTCGAACATTTTTTATTTATGATGGTGATGGTGGAGATGAAAACAATATAGTTCCTATTTGATTGTAATTGGGAGTGACTTTGTTTAGTTCTTTTTATGTTATTTGGATTTTTAGATTTTGAAACTTGTTACAATTTTGATAGCTTTGATACTTATCACATTTGGGGTTTGGATATTTTTAAAATGATTGAAACATTGATTTTTTTGAAAAAATTGAACTTAGTATATCTATATTTACTATAATATATATATATATATATATGCCGTAGTTATTTCCTTAAAATTTCAAAGCATGTCGTATAGCATTCCTTTGTCTCATCATACACGTGTCCGATACTCGTATTAGTGCTTCATAGACTTAAACTTACTAGCCTAAAGTAGTGCGAGCAAATATAGTAACTCCTTTTGCACCTGACCTACCTAATAAACCTGTCAATAGTCATAGATAAACAGGAAATGAAGTGCAGACATCTTTCTGTTTAGGTAGTAGATATATTACTGCATAAATCCGTGATACAAATTGCCTACATCGGCACATTTTCTTCTCTTTTTGCAGGTTGTTCTTAGATGGGCTCCGTATATACGGAAAAGGTGATTGGAGAAGTATTTCAAGGAACGTAGTAGTTACAAGGACTCCAACACAGGTTGCTAGTCATGCTCAAAAATATTTTCTCCGTCGTAATTCAGGAAAAAAGGAGAGAAAGCGGGCTAGCATTCACGATATCACGACTCCCCCTGACGACTTACCTGTGCCTGTGCCTGCACCCACAAGTCTTCCCAATCAGGGAGGCTTCCAAGACTTTGGTTATCCCATGCCGAGATGATGAATTAGTTAGAAACCTATATTCTCTGTGTGTATATAATGGTTTCCTGAATACTAACAGGTGAATTTGTAAAGCTGCTTTTATATTTTCTTTTAGTGGTGATGAGAGAGGGATTAGAGAGTTGTATGATTGAGAACTTAGAAGTACTTCAATGCTCAGATTTTAGTTGTAAATAACAGAGAACTTATATCTAGTTGAAGTTGGGTTAAAATAGGTTGGTTTTTTATATTTGGTGGTGACTGGAATGTACTTCAATTTGTTTGTGCATTTAATGGCTTTCTCCTTATACTTTATGGTAGCGTGTTACATTGATTATTGGGCTGGATTTTGTGAGTTTTGTCGAGCTCAATTCATTGTTTACTTTGAAGTATAGACGTCCAATTGATGTTATCAAAAATTTAAGAATTTCGCTATTTCGGTGAAAATTTAGGGATTTGCTTAGGTGGAATGGATTAGCCTCCAAATAACCTATTTAGAAATGGTATGGACCCGACTAGTTGAAAAGATAACTCGCGCTTCACATTCTCCATGAAGTTTCTCAGAAGTAGCGTGGGGCCCGTGATATGGGGTTCATCATTGTTTAGAAATGATATGGACCTCATTTCAAAAAGAAAAAAAGAAATGATGTGGACCTACAAAGTAGATTTGGAGTTTTCAACATAAAATGGTAGACGCTAAAAAATGTTGCACATTTGTGGTACTTTCAAAAGTGGGTCGTGAATGTATTGCCGACTCAAGCCGAGTTGTTAATTCGTTTCACGACTCAGAATTATTTTTGAAATATGAATTCCTTTGTTTGATTGCATTCATGTTATTTTGATTATTTTCGGATATGGTCAGGTTCAAATTTCACGGGTATGGTGGTGATTATTACGTTCCTTAGCATTTACAACCGACTCATATTTTTCACTCCTCCGCTTAGTGGACCACCATGGACATCATATACACCACTTCTACTTGTCCGATATTGGTATGTCATTCTAAAGATTTCTCGGATTCTCGATTATGATCAAGTTGGATTTAGGCGCCTAAATTCCATACATTGCTATTGCATTTCGACTTGTCACACTCACAAATAAAGATGAAGTGACGGAGTCTGTTCAACCGAATAAGCATGTAGATGCAACCTGGTGTAGAAGTACACATCGTAGTCGAGATCCTAGATGTGGCACTGGGGGCAAATGTACTAGGATTTTTTTACCGTATGTTATGTGTAATATTGATGGTGTGTCTATGTATTGTTAAAACAGAGATTTTATCATCTTTTCAATATGTAATGTCTCAAAGATTTAGATTTCATGTTTGTATTAAAGTGAATTGTTAAGACCACGAGTATATCATCTTTTCATTGATGAATATTATCAATTGTTTAATATATCGCATCTTTGTCTGCACCAGTTCAAGCTGGTTATCACGGATACCGATGTGGTCAATCCGCACGATAAAGGTCTAAACATGATTTTTGCGGTTAAACCGCTTAATACTTGGTCATACCGGCGATATCGACCAAAAATTGGTTCCACCGAATTTTACTAATTTTGACTTTTTTTTTTATAACATATAAAACCGATCCGCCTACGAGTTTCGCAAATCAACCGGAAAATAAAAGACAAATAAAATAAGAAAACTACAACAAAACTCAACAAAGAACGCAAAAACAAAATAAAGGGAAAAAAAAAACAACCTCTCCTCACCTCGCATCTACCGCCGCCGATATCACCACCATCCACCGCAAACCACCATTGGTCCGCTCTTCAAAGCATCTCCAAAATTTTGGATCGTAGTCCGATGAGAAAAACCTCACGTAGTTGGGAGTTTGACTAACGACGGACGTCGCTTCGCAATCTCTCCGGTCACCGATGTTAACAACATCGCTTACGCCAAAGAGCAAAAAAAAGTGAGGGAAGGGGGAGGGGGCGTAAGAGAGCAATGGGTTGGCCGCCACCGACCCGAGCTCCGTCGGCTTTTGCCAAATTTCAGATCTGGTCGAGCCGACCCGATTTTGGCCTGACCACAAAAATGTTTGGGATCCCAAATTTATGCATAAAACTTATGTACAAATTTTTGGGCCGGCCTGAAAAAGAGTCTGCCCATCTAAGTCATTCGGCCGCCAAATAGGCCCGACTTTTTTGAGCCTAAAATTTTGTAGCCCAACCCACCAAACCCTCAGCCGGGTTTTGCCATCTCTAGGAAGAAGTAAAATGGGGAGGGAGGGAAAAAAGGGGGAGATGGGTTTGAGTTTCTAGAGAGAAAAAGAGAGGAAGGGTTTTTAGAGAGATGATTTTTGATTTAGAGGTGAAAAAATTGTCTTTTAATTGAATTCACGATTATTAACGGATAAAAACATCTACTCATTTTTATTCAATTACAACACATTGTTTTTTTCAAATTGTCGAATCTTGTCATTAATTAAATCAACGACCGAGAAATCGATGATGGATTCTCTAGTCGTTAATTCAATTAACGAATCATCATAATTTAATACAAAAATTAAAAATCCCCAATCGTGAATTCAATTAACGACATGGGATTCAGATTTGAAAAAAAAATCCTTGAGTCGCGAAATGAATTAACGACTAAGCTTGACTCGAGTTGAATTCACGATCCACTTTAAAGTTTTAACACTCCCCAAAAGTATCACAAATGTGTAACATATTTAACATTTACAATTTTCTGTTAAAAAACCCACTAGATTTGTTACGTTTCAAGCTTTCCATTTAATTTTTGGATTTTGATTGAATCATTTATATGATGGTACAACAATAAGGCACTTCTTTTAATTCGAATAATTTATTGGTTTTTCAATTATAAATGGATTGAATATTTATGTCTTCATTTCAACAATAAGTTATGAACAAAAAGGTACAACCGGTAAATTGTATGTAGTAGCCGGCAAACAACATGAGTTCATGAAGAATTTTTGTTGTGCTATATTGCGATTTAGTTTTTTTAATCTTCATTAAATTTAGTTCTATAATAATTTTATTTAGTTCTTGGCATATGTTTTTGAGTTCAACGTATCTTAACTATGTTTCAGTTTCACCTATTAAATTGTAATTAATACAACATACTAGTCTTTCAAAATTACATATACCATTTGACATTTGTTTCAATTTTACAAATTACATCCTCGATAGAATTAGGTATAAACAAACCTCACGGGTGTATTGTAACACTGAAAGAAGGTTATTGGTAATTTTAAAAAGTAATAATTGTAGTCTTGTCACTTGTGTAATTAAACTAAACCTCATAAAAAGTATTTGTAATCATCCCAATTTATTCACTGACAAGCATATTCCATGGAGTAAGTGAAATCCCGTTCGAGAATAGGATTCTTTTCAATCTCATTGAAACTATCAACTTTTCAACTTCTAACTTTCTAATTTCAACCATATATTCGTAATTCTCATATTTATATATCAATTTTCAATTAAACATATTCCCAAATTTCATCATATGAATTCTTTATCAAATTTTTCTATAACCAAACATATTTTCACTTTTACACAAATTTCAATAAAAAGTTGAAAATTTATTTCAATGGAATAAATATCACTTTTATCATTGGAACAAAACAAGAAATTGTAATATTGGTCCCACAAGATTTCAATGATTTAAAATTTGATCCCATGGATTCAAAATAATTCCATTAGAATGGTTTTGTTGCAAAATTAGTCTCACTGTTAGTTTTTCGCTAAGTTCTTTTGCAATTCTCGTCCCATCGCTATTTTCTTTGCAATAGGGACTAAAACCGCAAATATTCCTATCTTATTGGACCAAAAGTGCAATTATCCCAAATAAAATATTAAAATAGATATATCTAAATCAATTCTCTCCTTTATTGTCATTTGAATTTTATTTAACTTCAAAACTATCATTTAGTCAAAAATCTTAAAGAATTAAAATAAAAATGGTGATATCAATATGTTTAGTTGAACTTCACATAATATTACAATTCAAAGTTGATGTGTATTTTTTTTTAAGTTTTTGATCTTTGTGTATTTTAGTAATATAACACGATTACTATTTTCTCTTATAGTAAATGTAACTCGCATATGTTCGATCCTAAAAAATCTTCTAAAATGAATTAAAACAACAATTTTCTTTGTTAATTGGGAAAATTGTAAAATAGTCATATAATTGATATGTGGTTGCAAAAATATTTCGCAAAATGTACTTTTTAAATTAGTCATGTAACTATATAAAAACCTCAATTTTGGTCACAATTTTACCAAATTAAACGTAACGCTCACGCGGTTGAAATCCAAAAAAATTAATTTATGGAAATTATGGTGAAATTATGACGAGTGAATTTTATACGATTACAAAATTATTTAGTTTTGCAGACCTTTCAACGACTCATTTTGTTACAAAACTAATTTCGCAATTTTGCTTATTATTTGTTTAATGATTTTTTAATTGTATGTTTGAGGCACATCAAATAAGGTCAAATAAGAAGTGAGCGTGTCTTGTTGGTCATACATGCCGGACCCAAGTATGAATAGGGGCGGATTTAGGTCTTTTATAATATTAGCGGGCCAAGTCTCGATTTGAGTATCCATCAAAATATATATCTTCCAGCCCAACAACGTTCTCCTTTAAGATTATGTGTGCATTAACCTAGAGTTTTTAGATGTTAAGCTCAACGAAAATTATAGTACAAATATAATTAATGAAAAACATATAATAATATTTTCTTTATAAAATTGCGCATTTACTATCATCCGAGAATCAAATCCTAATGGAGTACTATAAAAATAATTTTAGATTATTATGAGACTATTTTGCATATAAGTTTTTTTGGGACCATACTACTTAAACAATGGGATTAAAATTGCGATGCTCAACTCTTATGGGACCATTATCGCAATATTTGTTAACAACTTAACGGCATGTGATGCTTTCCATTAGTTTTTGCTCTCCATTAGTTTTTTAATGATCATGGTACAAAAAAATGCAACTTTAGATTCTTATGGGACTATATTTGTCTAAAAAGAAAATTTTTGACCAAAAATACAAACTACGAGACTAAAATAGCAACATCCCAAATCCTATGGGACTAATATTGCAATTTTCTAACCATACAACCCCTAAAACTTTGGATCAACCGAAGGATACGACCAAGTCACGTCTTGTCATGAATGACATCAATGATTAACATTGCCACAACCAAAGAAAGAAATACAGACAAAAAAACTAAATTGCAACTTGCTCTTAAGGGCCCTCAACAAGTCAGACAACTTTTAGGAATGGCAACATCAAGATAATATATAGTACTACTGCACAATATATGTTCAAAATAATGAACAAAGTTCTAAGCTCCAACATTTTTATATATAGTCTCTTCTGACTTAAAATATTTTTCATTGTCATCTCCATGGAAGAACAAAGTAGCAAGGTTCTTCACATAGTGATGTTCCCATGGCTAGCCATAGGCCATCTCCGCCCATTCTTCCGATTATCCGAACACTTAGTTCGGAAAGGCCATCGAATTTCCTTCATATCCACTCCAAGAAACCTCCAAAGAGCCGTCAAAGTACCTCAACATCTATCCCATCTCATCACTCTCGCGCCTTTCCTTTGCCCGACGTCGAACACTTGCCGCCCCATGCAGAGTCATCCATGGACGTACCAGTTACCAAACAACCGTTGTTGAAAGTGGCGCTCGATTCGCTAGAGCCGTCGATACGTTCTTTTCTCTCGAGAACACGAGGCCTAAACCTGATTGGATTGTTTATGACTATGCTACTCACTGGCTACCCGGACTGGCCGAAGAGATTGGCATCTCCAGGGCCTATTTTAGTCTTTTCACGGCCGCTTTCATGGCGTTTTTAGGACCGCCGTCTACTCTGATGAGCGGAAAATATAGCAGGTCCACTGCCGAAGATTACACCGTCGTGCCCGAGTGGATACCTTTTCTGACCAATGTGGTTTTTCGACGTCATGAGTTGGCCAAGAACATGGAAAAAGGTGTTGCTTTCAACTCATGAAATCTAGTTTAAATTTCACATGGGACTTTAGATTCTGGGTTTTAGTACAAATACTATACCTTTAGGCTTTAAGGATTAGTCTAATCATAAAAGTCTAGTTATATTTAAAAACTACAAATACCCATGACATATGTTTCTGTTTTTACAAATTGCACCTATTCAAGGGGTATTTGCAAAACAAACATAAATCTTAAGGGTGTTTTTGTAATTTGAAAAGATAAATGGATTTTTGCATAATTACACTAAACCTTAGGAATAAAAAGTCTTTGCATCACATTCTAGGGTTAATTACAAAAATACCCTTGATACTTGACCTAATCACATAAAAAACCAGCTAAATTTCAAAATTACAAAAATACTCCTGAGGTTTTAATTTGCCTAACATTTACTCCCTTCATAAGCAAAAGACATATCAAACCCCCTCATATTTATCAAAAAATTACAGTTAGCCCCTTAATTTTAACATCAATCAAGCCTCACGGGTATTTTTTGTAAATTTTAAAGTTAGCTAGATTTTTTGTAATTAAGTCAAACCTCAAGGGTACTTTTTTTTAATATCATTTTCATTCGGTTTGGCCTAAAATCTCGGTTTTGTTACTCGGAAATAGATCCGGATGGTAACGACTATGACTCAGGCACATCCGATCCTATCCGCTTTGGCCTATCCATAGACGGGAGCGAAATCGTGATCTTCAGATCCTGTGTTGAGTTCGAACCGAGTGGTTCGATCTCATTCACCAACTTTACCAGAAACCAGTAATCCCAGTTGGTGTTCTCCCAATGGAAGATGACAATGATTATGACGATGAATTAGACAGCGACACAGAGTGGCAGATTATCAAAGAATGGTTGGACTTGCAAAAAGAGAACTCAGTAGTCTATGTTGCACTTGGAACTGAAGCCACATTGTCACAGAAAGAAGCTCATGAGTTAGCCTTTGGTTTAGAGCAATGTGGGTTGCCTTTCTTTTTGGTACTAAACAGAAACTATCTTTTGAAATGCTGCCAGATGGATTCAGTGACAGAGTTAGAGACAGGGGAATGGTTTACACGAAATGGGCCCCGCAGGTTAAAATACTTAGTCATCCAGCAGTTGGGGATTTTTGACGACTGCGGATGGAACTCAGTGACGGAGGCGCTCGGTTTCGGACGAGTTTTGATTTTGTTCCCTGTGATGAATGATCAGGGGCTGAATGCTAGGGTTTTGCAAGAGAAGAAAGTGGGAGTGGAAATAGCAAGAAACGAGAAAGACGGATCGTTCACGTGTGGTTCGGTGGCTGAGTCCGTGAGATTGGCGATGGTTAGCGAAGAGGGCAGAATAGTGAGAGAGAATGCAAGAAAAATGAAAGGGTTGTTTGGGGATAAGAGTAGAAATAGCTGTTATATTGACAGTTTAGTTCATCACTTGGTAGAAATAAGGGCGAGGACATCACAATGATAGTTTATCCAGCATACATTTGTCACATGGTAGTTCTAGTTATTGTCAAATGTCAATCTTAATAGTAAGGCCATCATTGTGCTTGTGTGCTACACATTGCATTCTTGTTACGATAAAAACATAAGTATCCGAATATGTCTATTTCAAGGCACCTACACCTCTCCTCCATAATACAAACTTCCCGTCAAGAATTAGAAAACGAAAATGTTCTCCAACAGCTACATGTCACCATATTCACACGAAACCCAATACAAAAAAAAAAAAAACACATTCACAGAATCTGATACAAAACTCGAAGCTCATTGAAAGTGTTGGAAATTGAAAATTCATCTTTGGAAAAAAAAACAAACAAACGAGGATGAAATGCATTGACTAGCACCGAACCTTGAGAACCTTACTGCTACAAAATCACTACTGGGGTGTTAGATCAACATTCACATTGAACTTTATCTTTAATCTTATTCTAAAAAAGGCCTGAACATATTTTACCATGTGAAATTAGATGTGGTGACAAACACAATGAACCATCTCAAGAAAAGGGAAAGCTTTTATTCATTCACAATAGCTTTCGTGAAAGCAAACCTAGAGGCTAGAGTAGAACCACTTGAAAATCACCAAACTCTATACAAAGATCAAAGTTTAAACAAGAGTTGCACACAAGTGAGTTACATTTATTTTGCTCAGTAGGCTAGAAAACAGAAGTTCGCATATCATCCATTTGCAGACAACTCACTTCAGCTCTTGTGAGCATCTTCGTCAGCCTTCTGGTAAAAGGAAAAATACAAGAAAAATAGATGATATTGAAATAAAAGAAAACACAATGAAACTTAAAGAAAAGTGGAGCTGGAATATAACCAACAAATTCTAAAATTCAGATTCAAGTGGATTCAAGTCAACACACGACATGCCATGAGCGATAGGATTCAGAAGGATGAACAAATAGGAAGCCAATTCCTAGCTTTGATCATTTTCCTAGTTTGAGTCACTTTCTAACATAAGAATAGAATGATGCAATAAATTCACATGGTATGGACTTTTGCAGAACAGATCATAAACAAGATTTCCTAAGGTTGCATTTGGATGGAAGCATTTGAAACTAAGGATTTCGAATCCAAAATAACAAATTCATTCAACATCTTTGGGTACTCAAAAGTCTATGGATTTCAAATCCGTAGCTCATATTTTGAACTATTTATTTTTTGAGTCATCTTGGTTGTTTTTTTTTTTTTTTTAAGTATGTATCTTGGTGGATTTCATAACGATCTTATATGGAGTCATTTGAAATCCTTTCCACACATCATGTTCTCAAATCCAAATTTTTCCGTCCAAAAATGCAATATATGATTTCAGATCATTGTCACGCAAAAGAAAATGTATTCTCTTTATTCTATGAGTGGCAAATCACGATTCTTTCTTCAGGAACCCCAACAGTCACCAATCAATTAGTAGTACTGCAATTAGTTTCATCCTTTAAGCTCTTTTCCGTAGATTTTTAACAGAAACACAATTTTGGCTATATGAAAATGAACCGCTTTCTTCCATTTCACACAACCAATAAAACAATGATTTAGAAATAAAACCAAACCAAAAATGACATCCAACTAAAATAGAAAATTTTAATATAAGCAATCGCATAATAAACAAATTAATGAAATATTTACCTTGTCAGATTTATCCTTTTCAGCTTTCTCTTGCTCCGCCTTCTTCTTCAGCTTCTCCATCCTTTCCCTCTCCATTTTCTTCACCCCCAACAAAAAGGAATATCAATATCCACAACCAGAAATTTAAAAATAAAAACTACTGTGCTAAAACATAATAACCTGAATATAGACAGTTTCCTTAGCACGCTCTTCTTCACTGAGTACACGACCTTTATCATCGCTGAAATAGCGAAGGCTCGAAGCCGAGGATCGCCAGTTGCCGTCCATTAAACGACACAGTCCACTGCGAGAAACGACAGATCTCATCGCCATTTACTTCTTCAAGAGTGTTCAGGTCAATTCTATGTAATTTTCTATTTAAAGTATAGAAAATAATTGGATTCGTGTCCATTTGTGGATGAAGGTGGAGTTGGTACCGGTTCTTAGAAAACCGGGTATAGACTCGAGCTTGCCCCGACAATACAGTCTTGACCCGATTTGAATTCTTTCAATTAGATTGCACATGCGTCAAGATTCGACACGACAAGCATAATCCAACATAAATCGATACGAATTTATCCTTTGTGGGTTCGGTCAAATTTGGATCGACACTAACAATAAAAAAAAAAATAGGTCGGGTAAGGTTGACGTGTCAACACGATCAACCTATTTAGTTGTATAATAGACATATTAGTTTTATATTTTGTGATGTTTTAGTTTTTTTTCTCAAACGATAACATTTTATTGAACGAACTCAACCACGAAAATACAACGGAATACGTGGCCGACGGGCTAATAACCAAAGTGGCTAAACATGGAGCCACTCAGGGAATTGGGAATTCCAATTAAATCAACATCATTATCCAAAGCTAAATGAACTAATCTATTACAATTAGCACCATCATTAGGCTTTTGAACACAGAACAAACACTTATAAAAAAGGAACCAAAGTAAATAGATGTCTTCGGCTATTAGTCTTCCTCTTGCATTAAGCTTTTCTCCAATATACTTATCATCTATTTGAATGATTACCTCCTTGATTCTCAATCTAAAAGCTACACACAAAGCATAGCAAATCCCAAGCAAGACAACCTCCACTGGATCTTGAATAAGATCCGTAGAGATTGCCCAAGCATGAACAAATTCACCATGATTGTTAAAAATCCACCCTCCCAGGATTGTTTTGTTGGAATTTGGTCTTGAGAAATGGGTGTTGACCCAATTTTGACCAAATAATTAAGTAGTTTCCATTAGTGAAAAATGAAATTAAATTATTTGTAAAAATTCTACTAAGAGAGTAGATGAGAATAACATTTGGAGTTTCTCAAAACCGATTCCCGTAAATGAGAAATTAATGCTTTGAAGTTAGCCACTTAATACAAATAAATGGTATGAAAAAATGGAAAATGTGGGGAAGGAGAGATGCTCCATCCCACATAGGAATATGAGGATAAGTTTGCACACTTAATATATCCCAAGTTGGACTTATGGGTTTGGGCCCTTGGGGGCACCCAAGTTTTTAAAGGGATGAGGACTTACATGGTTGTGGGTTTGGTTCAAAGACACGCCCAGCCTCTTCGCCGCCACGGCCACGGGCCCCGGTCGCGAGTTGTGGGCATGGGCTTGGGCTTGAGCTCAAGGCCCGTATTATTTTTGGACCAAAAACCTTTAAAATAAATGTTTAATAAATTTTTGTAATTAATTAAACGGATTTAATTAATTTTGTGTAATTAATTAAATGGATTCCAAACCTGGGAAAAGGTTCGCACTCACAAGACGGGACGGACGCACGCCCATGCGTCGGTCGTGGCCTCGCCCGTGCACTGCGCGAGTCCATGCACAGAGGGCGCACGCCCGTGGCCGAGTCGTGGCCCTGTCGAACCTTCGCGCGTGCACCAAGATGGGGTAGCGCACGGCCCGTGCGTCTGTCGATGCAAAATGTGTCTTTTTCGAGCCAAAAGACGTGATCTTTCCATATGAGGCACCTGGGCCTATAATAATCGACCCTGCGCAGATGAAAAACAATACGAAATTAATAAATCACAAGCCTAAAAATCGGTCATTTGCATAATCGAGCATATTGACATACTTCCTCCTTCAAAAACTTGAAAGTCGAAACATCATTGTTGTTCGATGTGTTTCGAGTTTGCAAGTGATGTAAACTTCAGGTCCGAAATAGTGCGTTGTATCTTTAGGGGACGTACGCCGTAACCGTTAGCACTAGTATACGGGCGTTTTCGTCTTGCGTAGATCGAATCGAATTCGGCCTCGACTAAAGCCATACACTTCATACACTTAGTTATTTTCTTCCTAAACGAAACCATGACTATTTTACCCACAATCGCAAGACGATTTAAAATACGTTTGTTTCGTTGAAGGTGATGGCCGAGATCATTCACTCCAATGGATGTTGCTCCCCGCTCATGGTGAGAAATCGGCGAAGCTCTCGGTGGTGACTTCAAGAGATGGCAAATGAGAAGATGTTGTTCTACATGTCAACCTTGGGGTCTGTCTCGCTTTTACGAGGAGATCCCCAGCTGGTTGGTGATGAAGAATCCGACAATGAACGGAGAATCACCGTGATGCTTGGCATAACAAAGTTGATTTTCTATGTCGGAATTATATTTTGAACGGGCCAGACGACACCTCTACAACGTTTATAGTTCGTTCAAAACATCCAAAGAGTTGTGGGACTCTTTTGGAGAAAAAGTATAAAATGAAGATGCTTCAAGACAAAGAAATTTGTGGTCGATAAATTTCTGGATTATAAGATGATTGACACCAAGACGGTGATCGCCCAAGTGCAAGAAATTCGAGATCATACTTGATGCCTTAGTGTCGAAGGGATGATTACTGAGTGAGTCATTCCAAGTGGTCAGTAATTATCGAAAAATTGTCGCCTTCGTGGAAAAATTTTAAGAACTACCTCAAACACAAGCGGAAGGAAATGGGGCTTGAGAATTTGATAGTTCGACTTCGGATTGAGGAAGACAACCGGGATTCGAATGGAAATCGGAAAATGTGGGGGTATGACCACACTTTGTGGAACACTAAAGGGAGTTTCTCATTGCATTTTTTAAATGTAATGAAGGTGTTGCCAAAAGTGTTGTAAACACCGTAACCACATTTGCGTGAAGTATTGCCGAAAGTATTGTAACACTAAAGGCGACACCGTAACAAGTTACGCCTCAAGTCTTACTAAAAATGTGAAAACACCAAAGGTTAGACTCTTGTAAAAGGTGTGAATGTAGTTATTGGAACTAAGTCCAAATCCATTAGAACGAGATTCTAACTGGATTGTTTGGACAAGGTTCCAAAGAAAAATAAAATAAAAATGGTCAAGAGCCATGAATGATCTGGATGATCTTGTGTTAAACAAGGATATCGAAAATTGGAAGGTGAGCTTTACTTTTTAGCAAACCACATAAAGAGATTGCCTTGAAATGTGGGGGTGCTTTGGAAAAAGTAGAAGACCAAATGAAATAAATTCAAAGATTTATGATACGATCGATGGTACGATCATTAAATCAAGAAATGTTGTATTTATTATAGGTGTATTTTCTTGCAAAGGAAAGATGTAAGTCTAGACATTTTGTCGTAGACATAATACCAATAAAAACATTGATTTCGAATGGGGTTATTTCGGTTGATTACGTGAAGTCAAAGGAAAATATTGTGGATCCGCTTACAAAAGGCATAAATCGAGATTAATTGTATAAACCATTAAGGGGAATGAGTTTAAAATCCACAACTTAAAGAATGTTCATAGCGGTAACCCAACCTTGTGAATTGGAGATCCCAAGACCTTGGTTCAACGGGGACAACTAAGTTGTGGATAGGGGTGATCATAAATTTAAAATAACCGCCCGCACCGCCCGCACCGCACCGTTAATATTAATTTACCAGAAAAACCGCGATTAAAAATTTTAAGCAAAAACCGCACCGCCTTTAGCGGTGCAATTTTCGATTTGGAAGCTAAACCGACCGCCCATGTATTGAGTAGTAAGGATAATTATGTACTTAGCATATCACAACCATACAACCATAGTATTCTAATTCTACTCTTCAACTCAAAAATGTCAAAAATGTGCACACTCGCTTCTGTTTCCTATAGCATTAGTTGAACATTTTTCTTCAAAAAAAAAATGTATTGAGTATATTGTATTGTTGTTGTTTTTTAAGAGAATATTGTATTGTTGTTTGAGTGCACATTTGTTTTCCTAAAAACTACTTTTGTTTGAATGCACTATATTGCAAGATTTTCTTCCAAAAATGTGTATTTTGAAACTTGAAAGTTGATGTTTTGTAGTGTGTAATTGAATGCAGTCTTTTGAATTCATTTTTTGTAATTTTGTATTTGTCTTATCATTGGAGAGATCCAGGATGCAACATTCATTTCATTTATTTAAAATATTTTTATTTCTTACAATTAATATTATTTATTTAATGTTTGGTTTTGATATTAAAAATGACTAAACCTTCTAAGCTAGTGCCCAAGAGAAAACATATAACTAAAATATTTATGATTTTAACCGCTAAACCGCCCGCCACCGCCCGCCACCGCCTAAAACCGCACTTATGGTTTTATTTAGCAAAACCGACCGCCACCACCCCCGCCACCGCCTAAAACCGCATATGGCAATTCGGTTTGAAAATTGTTGAAAAAACCGCAAAACCGCACCGTGATCACCCCTAGTTGTGGATGTTCGGTTGAACACTTGGAAAATGTGTTAGCTCATTCTCGATACATCCAAGTGAATGTAAACCTCTGAATGTGGTGAGGTTAAGTTTAAGACTTTTAATGATTCCTATACCGAAAGGTGGAGTATGGCAGATACTCTTCAATCGGAGATCACCTATATAAGTGAGAATTAATGGCCGCTTCAAAGAAACACTTATGAATCTAAGATATGGTCCAGTATTTCGAAATGGACACAACATGAGAACAACAAGTGTTGAGTTGTTATTGTGTAAATCATTTGTCTCGGTTTACACAAACGGTGACCGAGTAGTTCAAGACATCGCGTCACTACTAGCGACCAATAAATCCGATAGTAATTTACTAAGGAAGGTTCAAAGCCACAAGCTACCTGTCTCGATGCAATAACGATTCGCGAGACTTTCAAGCGAACGTGCATACACGCATGCATTAATTTCATTCACGTGGGGATTGTTGGAATTTGGTCTTGAGAAATGGGTGTTGACCCAATTTTGACCAAATAATTAAGTGGTTAATTAAATTATTTGTAAAAATTCTACTAAGAGAGTAGATGAGAATAGCATTTGGAGTTTCTCAAAACCGATTTCGGGTGAATGAGAAATTAATGCTAGAAGTTAGCCACTTAATACAAATAAATAGTATGTAAAATAAAAAATGTGGGGAAGGAGAGATGTTCCATCCCACATAGAAAACGAGGATAAGTTTGCACACTTAATATATCCCAAGTTGGACTTATGGGTTTGGGCCCTCGGGAGCACCTAAGTTTTTAAGGGGTGAGGACCTTACGTGCATCGGGTCGTGCGCCGCCGCACTGTGCGAGTCCACGACGGGCCGGCGCATGGGTCATCGTCCCTACCAAACCTTTGCGTACCAAAGACATGGGTAGGCGCACGACCTGTGCGTCCAGTCGTCTTGCAGATGAACAGTGCATCCGGTCTGAAATGTAAAATGTGTCTTTTCGAGCCAAAAGACGTGATCTTTCCATACGAGGCACTGAAAGCTTATAATAATCGACCACTCGCATGAAAAACAATACGAAATTAATAAATCACAAGTCTAAAAATCGATCATTTGCATAATCGAGCATATTGACATATTTTCTCCTTCAAAAGCTTGAAAGTCAAAAACATCATTGTTGTTATTTGTGTTTCGAGTTTGCAAGTCTCAGAAACTCGAGACTGAAATAGTCGTTGTATCTTAGGGACGTACGTCGGAACCGTTAGCACTAGTATACGGGGCGTTTTCGTCTTGCGGAGACTAAATCGAATTCAGGCCTCGACTAAAGCCATACACTTCATACACTTAGCCATTTTCTTCCTAAACAGAAACCATACACTATTTTACCCACATGTTTTAAGTTCAGTAGCAACACCAAAGCACACTAGAGAAGCAAACGGAACAGACAAGCTCTGATTACTTCCTTCAATAACATCTTTAATGGTTGCCTGACCTTTACCCTCCTTGGTCCTAGTTTGAACAGATGACACAATATGGAACACTTGCCATTCAACACATGCCTTCTCCACAATCCTCTTAGCATCGATTTCCTCCTTTTGAAAGACCCACAAATTACGTGATTTCCAAATCCACCAAATAATATATGAAGATAGTTGTATTCTATCTTGGTTGGTTTTGATAATTCAAGATCACTTAACATCTTCCACCAATCCTTAAATTTAACGATCGATCCGAGAAAGAAAACCAGGACACTGGCAATTTTCCGCATCAGGTTGAGATCTAGAACACCTAAATAACACATGTTCCAAAGATTCCCAACCTCATCACAAATTTAGCAAAATGTATCAATTTTCAAACCTTTCGCTTCAAAAAATAGCGATTATGAAGGGTGTTATGCAAACATCTCTATATGAAACGTTTTATTTTACCTTTGATCTTCATATCCCAAAGATTTCTTCCATGTTTTTGGCTTGCTCCAAAAACCTTCACTAGTTTCGTGTATATTCAATTTGTGCCTCTTGATCTTAATCACCGTTGATATACGATTTCACAAGAAAAACACCTTTCTTTTCCCAATGCCACCAAGCCACATCTCTACCAACCTCGAGAATCAATCGAATTTGCGAATAATATTAACATCCTCCAAACAAAAAATGTTAATAAGAGATTAAAATTCCATTCAAATCCATTATCGACATCATTTCCCCGCAGTCATCCCCTCCAAATTCCAATCACACAATGTTTAAGGCTTAAAAGAGAGGGGGGATTGGAATCCAGAGGGAATCAACAGCAAAAATATTCTTCCCATCCCCCACTTTAAATCTAACACCAAGCCCCAGAGTAAATCGATCCTTAAGCCATCTCTTCCAAAGCAAAGAATCCCCACTTTAAATACAACAAGAAAACAAACCACCGGTTGGGAAATATTTGGTTTTAAGCACTTTACAAAATAAAAGGTTAAAGCCGAGTAATAAGCCTCCACAACTCGTTTAGCTATGAGTGTATCATTAAACAAGGAGAACTCCCGAAACCCCAACCCACCCAACTCTTTAGACATTGTGACTTTATCCCAAGCAGACTCAAACTAGCTTTCTATAACCCTTAGAAGACATACCCCACTGAGATTTTGACACAATCTTGCACAATTCTTTGCATATGTTGACAAGAATTTTAAACACAAACATCACATAGGTAGGCATAGAATTAATCACAACTCAAAAGATAAAAACCTATTACTCCAACTAGACACTCTCTTCATCACGCAATCAATCACAAACGAAAAATCTCTTTCTTAGACCTCTCCCAAAACCAAAGATAACCCCGGATATTTAGAAGAACTTTGCACCTTAATCCCATTAAGAATCCTACAAATATTTTGTTTAAGGTTAGAAGGAGTATTAGGGCTAAAAAAGACAAGATTTATCCAGATTAACAAGTTGACCGGAGGCTTTGCAATATCTCTCAAGAATCTCTTTAAAAGTAGTAGCTTGACAAAGAGGATGCTTCATAAAACACAATAGAGTCACCTGCAAAGAACAAATGAGAAATGACAGGCCCACCTCAACAAATCTTGAGATTTTTAAATCTATCACAATTATGGGCTTGCTTAAAAGATTAGACAATGATTCGAAAAGAATAATGAAAAGATACGGAGAAAGAGGATCCCCGACGGATACCTCTGGAGGGAACAACATAACCAGAGACCCGCCCATTCATTAAAAAGAGAAAGTGGGAGTACATATGCATGCCAAAATCTATTTGATAAATTTGGAATCAAAACCCATTTTGGAAAGAATAGAAGCAAGAAAATTCCACTAAACTCTATCATGTGCCTTGCCGTATCAAGTTTAGTAGCCATAAAAGAATTTTTACCTCTTCTCAAACCATTAATAAAATGCAAACACTCATGAGATATGACAATATTATCAATTATTTGTCTATGAGGGATAAATGCAAATTGATTGGCATAATACAATGATGCAACATTATTAGTTTGTGATGTTTTAGTTTGTTATATGATATTTGGTCAAGAATGCATTTTCTAGTGATTTAATGTATTTTATTTGTAATTTTAGTTTTTTTCTTTTTTCTTTTTGAAATTTTTTGTGTTAAATTTTAAATTATATAGTTATTTTTGTGTCGTATGATTCTTACTCAAATCATAAATAAGTTGACACAAATAATTAAAATATCATGTTCGAGTTCTTATAATACTATGTCAAAACATAACCCATGAAAGAGTCTAATTGACACCCCTAAATTGGAGCAGTTATATTTACTTGGGATTATAACATTTAACCCCCAACTATTAAGTATTTCGTACTTGGCCCCTTAAACTTTAAAACCTTGCACTCTACCTTCTAAACTTTGAAAATCATTACACTTTGCCCCTTAAACATTGAAAGTCGCTGGATTTCACCCTATAATACTCAAAAGATAACGCCTTATCATTCCTTTTCTATCCGACGAGGCACGAGCTCCTCTGTTTCTCCCTGCAGATCGATATACGCAGAAAAATACCCGGAAAGATACTAAAGGTCATAGAAAGGAGACGGTATGTATCATCCGACAAGAGGTGGAGTTCGTGGTGGCCGCGATCGTAAGCCATCTTTCTTTTTTTCTTTTAACTCCTTGACTTCTAGGGTTTCTAATAAACACGGTTGACGTCTGATAGTAAGAAATTTCAAATTTGTTCTTTAATTAGTAGCTCATGTGTTTTTAGTTGTGTATTTTTCTGGAAAGTTATATGATTATCTTTTCCCCTTTCCCTTTAATCTTTTACTATTTTCAATTTTTGTAAGTTTTTTTTATATGTAACTTGTAGCTATTAAGGATTTCGTGTAATTGTTTCGTACTAGCCATTGATAGTGTGAAATTTGGGAAAATTTGATATGGTCGTATGCTGAAAGGAGTTATAGGCATCAAGAAGCCTATTGCAACTTTGTCAATTGAATATTGCAAAATGAAAACCAAAAAAATAAAAAAAAAAAAAATACCCAGAACAATTTTGAGCTGCTACCCCTTGTTGGGAGGAGTTTTGTTTCTTGTACACTCTATTTTGGTAATTAGAGTAAGAGTTATTAGCAATGTTGTAAAAAGCGCTAGGCGCTCGCTAGGCGGCATCGGGGGCCCTAGCGCTTAGGCGGAGCCTAGGCGGGACCTGAGCGGGATTAGGCGGGCCTAATCGGAAAAAATCGTAGGCGGACAAGGGGGCCTAGCGCTTAGGCGATTTTTATAACAGAGGTTATTAGTTATGAAATCTGGAGTGGCATTAGAAGTAAAATTTGTATAAAAATATCAGATATCATGGGGCAGTTTATTGGAAAATGAGTTTAAATACAAGTTTTAGGTCAGATGACTGTATTTTGCTGCCTCTATTTTCAAGAAGGTACTATTGACATGTTTACATTTTTGCTTTACAAAATATGATACCTTTTTGTGATCAAACTTATTCGTACTTTTTAGTTGTATTTATGGGGCTTTAGCATTCAAGTGGTTGGAAAAGCTATTTTTGTCATTAACTGGATCTAGAACTCATTATCAACCCTTGGTTACAGTTTCTAATCTGTTTTGATCCGTATGATGTAGGGTTGTTTTTGTTTTTTCTAAAGAAAGTTTTATGCATCTATGCCCAGGTGTTTTGTTATTATTTGTTATCTGTATTAGATGATTTCACATCCATGTTTGACAGAATCAAGTTTCTCTATTAGTTTTTCATAGAAGTATTTTAGAATGGGAATTTAACAGAAGTGAGGTGATAAAGACTTGTAATTGTGCTCCTGTGTAGATTTTAAATTTTGACGATGAAAGAAAAAGGTGGGTTATGTTCTTTGGTTGATTTTCACATAATCTGAATTCAGAATGTTAGTTTGGAAACAATAATACGGAAGCAAAAGAATTTTACTTCATCAGGTGTGGAGGAGTAATTTCTTGTTCTTTTGCATTTTCTTCATCTTCATATTCATAGGTTTATGTAATTGTTTGTAAGTAGGTTATGATTTGAGTTTTGGGAATATTGTGTGGGGAAAATGATTAGCACTTGTAATCATTAACAATAAGCCTGAGATTGTGTAAGGTGGTAATTTTATTATATGCTTATCAATATTTTTGACACTTCTACCTTGTCTCCATCATTCTATGTGTTGCCCCAGCATTTGAAATATCGATGCATCTATTTTGAACTATCTAAACAAAGTTTTCATCCTTTTTTTCCCCTTGACAGAATTTAGCTGGGATGATGTCAAAGTTGATAAGCATAGAGAAAATTATTTAGGTCACAGTATTAAGGCACCTGTTGGAAGATGGCAGAAAGGTAAAGTCTCTATCTCTATCTATCTCAATGTGTGTGTGCGCGTTATGTGTATCTCTTACTCTGTTTTTGTGCTTGGCAATTTTTATGTAAGATCATTGCCTGACAAATTTAGGTGTTGGAGAATATGCCTTTGATTTATTTAATAAGCTGATACCAATACCCACTGATCAGCTCTCAGTTATCTTTCTTTTCTACCTTACATATTCCTGGTTCTGACCATTTGACATCGTATTGACTAGTATATAGTATATAATTTATTTATTTTTGTTGGCTTACCTTTCTTTCCCTCTTACGTCGCTGGGATGAATCAAATCCTGCGAAAATATGCCGTTGGTGCCATAACCAGCTTGACCTGTTTCTAGTTTTTATTGAAATAATTGATTGTTAGGAACCCCTTCTTTTTCTTTTTCTCTGATTTTTTTTTTTTTTTTAAAAATCTATGGTGATTTCATAGTTGGAGTTAAACATATTTAGAAGAGTTGTAGTTGTAACTTGTAAACCGTTTGCCTAGGAAACTACTGACCATTTTCAACTCGAACTGGCCGGGAAAAATAATCCATGAAAGCTACTTGAATTACTAATATTGCAATTTACTTATACTTTCAAGCCATTTGAACTATCAATCCTATGAGGTATTGATGCTAATTTGCTGATAACAATATGCATCTCTATCCCTGAATGATGAGTCACTCTCAGAAGTTCACGAATGGTTCATTGATAAGAATTTGCAGAAAATTAAAATAAATCACTCGAACAGCTTCCAAGCTAAACATGCAGAAAACCGACTCTTAATAACGATTGAAACTATCCGTTGCAATTATTTTCAGTTTTTCTTTTTTTTTCTTCTAAACATTAGAGAAAATGTCTCAAAAGATGAATTGCTCCTCTATCATTAGTCATTGAACTTGGTATTATTGAACTCGCTTGAAATCGAGATAGATGTTTACTCAAAAAAATTCTGATTAAATTGTGGTTGGTTGTGTCATTCTTTTTGGTATATTGTTGTGAACATGCTCTTTTTTTATCAACATAATAAAACTATAATGGTTAAGTACTACTAGGGTGTGTATATGAATTATAAGCTACTATGATGTGGTCAGATCTGTGAGAACTGGTATGAATAATGGATGCCGCTTGCATGACTAGTATGACAATTTGTGAGATGAAAGATAAGGTGTTTGGGTAAGCTTATAAGGTCCTTGAAATAACTTATAATATGTTTGAAAGAGTGTAAAAAGATGTTTTAAATTGTTTGGTTTGGTGATATTTTAATGAGAGAAGCTTGTAACTTTCCGAACTAAGATGTTAGAATCTTGTAAGTTCCTTTAGGAAGTGCTCAACTTTCTTTGTAAGGTCTCAACAATCTCCTTTAGTTTTGGCCATGTTAATTATAAAATAGGATTACTAGTATTTTATAGGTTCCATGATGTTATTTCATTCAAATACTTCAAATAAGATCTTTTTTGGACATTCCAAGAATCTGGATTTTTTCACTTCTTATTTCCGTTCAATTTGATTACTGTGTATGGGCCATATCCTCCTTCGCTCTAATGATTTTATATTCTATACCTCATGCAGGAAAAGACCTCCATTGGTATACTCGTGATAAAAAATCTGACTCAAATGCGGAGGCGGCCATGAAAGAAGAGATAAGAAGAATCAAGGAGGAAGAGGAGCAGGCAATGAGGAGGCTCTGGGTTTAGCTCCAAAACGTGCTGCCAAATCTCAAGGTAATCGACTTGATAAACATGAATTTGCTGAACTTGTGAAGCGTGGTTCGACTGCTGAAGACTTGGGAGCTGGCCATGCTGAAGCGGCTGAGGTTCATGGTCTTGGGTTTGCAAGGTAGGAATTGAGAACTACTGGGTGAAATTTTGTTGCTAGTTTATGGGTTAATTACAAAAAAGACCCTTTAAGTTCAGTCTAATCACAAAACAAAACCCAGCTACCTTTCAGAATTACAAATATCCCCTTGAGATTTGTTTTCATTTTATAAAAACAAGTCTCACCCTCATGAGGGGGAGTATTAGTTAAGTAATACAAACCTACCTTAACGGAGTATTTGTAATTTTGAAAGATAGCTGGATCTTTTTTGTAATTGGACTAAAAGTCAGGGTAGTTTTTGTAATTTACGCCTAGTTTATGTCCAAATTCTCTGAAAAGTAACATGACAATGCTACAGTCAGTCCTTCTGGTTTCACAATATTGCCATATATATATATGTGTGTGTGTGTGTGTGTGTGTGTGTGTGTTTGGGATAATTACAAGAATTACAAATATCCCCTTGAGATTTGTTTTCATTTTATAAAAACAAGTCTCACCTCATGAGGGGAGTATTAGTTAAGTAATACAAACCTACCTTAACGGTTACAAACCTACCTTAACGGAAAAAAAAAAAAAACCCTACCTTAACGGAGTTTTTGTAATTTTGAAAGATAGCTGGATCTTTTTGTAATTGGACTAAAAGTCAGGGGTAGTTTGTAATTTACGCCTAGTTTATGTCCAAATTCTCTGAAAAGTAACATGACAATGCTACAGTCAGTCCTTCAGGTTTCGCTGCAATATTGCCATATATATTATATATATATATATATTTTTTTTGGGATAATTACAAAAACTACCCTTGAGGTTCGTTAATCACAAAAAAAAAACCACAAGTTTTTGAAAATTACAAAAAACCCCATGAGGTTTGATTTTGTATTACATTTTGCCCCTTCATAAACACAAACATATCAAACACCCCCTTATATTTGTAAAAATATTGCAATTACTCCCTTACACTTCGGATTTTTGTAATTTTCAAACGCGTCTCCAGGCTTTTTGTAATTTTCAAACGTCTCCAGGTTTTTTGTAATTAACCCAAACCTAAAGGGTAGTTTTTGTAATTATCTTTATTTGTTTTATAACAGTAAAAACTCATTTAAATTTAAACCCCCTCTGAATAAATAAGAACTAAAATGAAAAATGGAGAGAACATGATGATGTAGTCTATTTTTTAGTCCTATTTCGTGATAGCTTTTTGGCACTTGTGCAGAGGTTCTCGTTCTTTGGAAGAATCAAATTTGCCTTCTGGTTTGAAGACTGAATCAGTTGAAAATATGAATGCAAACATGCCGACATCATCTGCAAGGAATGACGAAGAAGAATCGGACGACGAAAGTAGCAGAAAGAAAAGGAAGCGTGAGGAGAAGAAACGGACAAGACGAAAAACGCGAGAAGCGGCGTTCTCGCGATTCAGATGACAAGAGGAAGCAGAAGAAAGACAAGGGAAAGCGAAGACACGATTCAGATTGACGTCACCTAGATACCGAAGAGGAAATGAGCAAACATGACATTGTTTGTAATTTCAATAGGGCAAATTTGGATGATTAAAATGAAAACTGGAAAGATGTTTCACCTTGAGTAGAATTGTTGTGTTTTCATTGATGAAGGCCAACTTGCTATGGTCTTGCTAGCTATGAATTGTATTTGGAATGCTACTCGATATTTCTAGACATTTTCAAGTGCCAGCTTAATTATACGCTAACGGTAGAAAGCGTGTTCATCTGATAAATCTGTATCAAAACAAATCGAAATTTTGGTACCACAATATCGCAAATGAAATAACGAGAAATAAATCGGTTTATAGCTCAATATCCCTCTGTCCACATAATTCCACTGTAGATTATAATTCTTAACAAGGACACAAGAAATCAATTGAGATTATATATTTCATTTAGTGTTTCATCATATATTATTGTGAATCGTGTATACAACATGTACAAACATGACGGAACCCGAGGATTCAGCCGGCCGAAGGATAGTGACTATGGATTTTTCGTTAAAAAAGAAAAGGGAAAAGAAGTATATCCTTTCCGGATTATAAATCATGTACACATTGCCAAATTGATGTCATCCATCAAGAAATGGGGAGAGTCGCCCCGGCATAGTCGAGTGGTAAAAGGGCTAGACAAACCTGCGTTGTTCTTCAATCGCGTGGGTTCGATTCCCGGCTGAAGCAGCCGTCACGCTTCAGTCCGGGGTCAATTTGGTAGGGGATAGCTAGGTCCTAGTTCCACCCCGACCACTCGGTCACTTCCCACCGATTCACCTCCCGTTGGGTCAAGGGGCCTTGGTGCGGGCGGTAAGTTCAGGATTAGTTGGGTGCTAGACACACTTTCGGATATCTGGTTAACAAATTAAAAGAAAACGGGAGAGTCTTTCCCCCATAAATTATCTTCCTTTGGCCTTTATTAACAAGTTAAGGGTAGAGTTGTCAGTTAAAACAAGTTTGAGTGGCACCGTGGAAATTGATCGATAACTACCCCTTTGGTCTCTTCAGAAAAGAAACAAATGCAGCCGTTACGTTACAGTTTCACAATCTCTCGTCACCCCTCACACACACACACACACACACACAAAAACTCAATGGCAAATGGTGGGATTTTACCATTAACAATACTGCTACTGCCAATATTATTATTGGGTACTTCACATGGTTTGCAGCACACAGTCGGAGACTCAATCTGGTCCATTCCTCCAACCAATGATTTCTACACCAATTGGTCCTCTATTTCTTTTCATATTGGAGATACCCTCTGTATATCTTTCTTCCTTTTCTCACACGCCTCTTCTGTTTTCTTTCTTTCAATTGCTTTTTTTTTTCCGTTAACAAATTAATATAAATCGGCCGGCATTGCAGATTTCGACTTCGATTCAGGACTCTACGACGTGATCCAAGTGTCGAGAGGAGAGTTCGATAGTTGCAGCGAAATCAAGCGTTCAAGGCATTCATGGATGGTCCTGCCATTTTCACGTTGTCCAGAAAAGGAGTGTTCTATTTCATATGCAACGTCTCAAATTATTGTGATTTAGGACAGAAGGTTAGTGTGATCGTAGATCACCAAAACTACTCCATGGATTCAGGAGCCCCATCTCCTTCTCCTCAAACGCCGCTTGCTACAAGTCCATTTTCTTCTCAATCGCCTGATCATGGAACAATCAGAGAGTAGTTAATCTGTGAAAATTGATGTTCAATCTCTATTCCCGTAGTCGAAGTTGTTTAGTGGTTTCATTTGCGACATGTGTGATTTACTTTTGATGGTTTTGAAGATGAAGATTTGGTTTTAGTTATGATCATTTCCTGTGCAGAATAATTCTTCATTAAGACAACGGTTAAAACCCATTGTCAAAGACTGTTGTGTTGAACGTGAAAGACAACCCATATAAACTGTTATAGAAGTCGTCGTCTAAAATTACAAACACCATCCATGATTTCGTTGTCTCTTAGCGAAATTCTTATAGTAATATATGTGAAAGACAACGAACCAGAAGACCAATTATGTACTTGAATATTAACTAGAAGCAATTCCATGGAGTGTTAGGTATCACTTCGATTGATGATATTTTGTAAATTCAATTGCTCATTGGATCAAAATTGCATCGCAAATAAGTGTTAGGGGTGAAGACCCTCTAACACTCAAGTAGAATTAAAACAAAGAGGTAATTCAGATAATTAGAAAGATCATAATTAACAAATTGCAAATCTTCCAATAAGAAGATTTCGGTATTTCTAGGCAAATCGGTGGTTTTCAAGTGTTTTTTAGCCTTAGGAGATTGATGAGATTCATTTAGATAATATTATCCAATTAAAGGGTTAAAAAAGTACATCTAAGGTTTGGGGTAATTATAAAAACCAATTAAGTTTCAAAACTATAAAAAGTAACATCGTGGCTTATTTTGTGTAACATTTTCCCCATCGTTAGTCTAGCTAATGGAATTTGCTGATGTTGTCCAAATATTTATCTGAAAATCTAAAAAATTAGGCCTCTCAGTATTGTTCACGAGAGAACATTACGAAAAACCCTTCTTAATATTACAACTTACAAAAATATCCTCCGGTTCAATTTAAAACCACAACATTCTCCATGAAACTGATACGGACCGTTTTGTACGGTGTACTGCCGAGGGGGAAGCAAATTGGGGCTGTGCGAGATGATGCGGACAATGCGGGGGTGGAGGGAGCGATTAGTTAATTAGGAGTTAATTAGATATTTCTATTTAAGTTGTTAGGAAGATGTTCTATTTCAATATTGTTATGTTATGTTATTGTTATTTTAGTGGCTTGTGGCCCAAAGGGATTAGGGCATTTAAATACAAGTATTACACGTCAAGAACATCATCTTGAGACATTATTGTTATTTTTGCGGCTTGAAGTCAGGCGGGTTATTTTCCTAGTAATCGAATCAGTATTATCTCGTATTCGTGAGTTTTGAGTTTCGCTATTTACTTTTAATATGTTTTCGCACCGCACTTTCATCTATCAAATTGGTCCGACTGCTTCGGATCTTCTTTATGCCATCGACCCGAATGGAATCTCATGTTGACACGATAGAAAAGGGTGTGGAGGAACTTTGGGTGGAAGTCGCGAAAATCGAAAAAACCAAATGGATAAACTGGATCGCATTGAGGAGATGTTGGATTCCTTCTTAAGCGATAAGGGTTCTTCGGCGCGATTAGAGGGATTCTTGGTCTTGCTACTCGAGCCCGTTCCCAACTGTCGTCCCTCTCGATTTTCTTTTGTAGGCTGGCGCGTCGACTAAGATGCCATCTTTCCATGGCGAGATCCGATTTCCTGGTTGTCTCACGCCGAAACAATACTTTTTGGGTCCATCTGCATTATCGATTCCTCTAAAATTGAACTAGCCTCCTCATCGCCATGGATGGCGCCTCACTCCATTGGATGCAATGGGTGCTTGACCGTCAACCCTTGCTTACATGGAAACAATTTTCGACGAACTCTTTGTTATGGCGATAATCCAAATGCTAATCCTTTTGAATCACTCGCAAAGAACTACACCACTGGTCTTTGATGAATATGTTACTCTATTTATTTCACGAGTTGCACATGTCCATGGAATATCTCACTCCCATTGCCTGGTCTTTTTCTCAATGGGTTACGCGAGGACATTTGCGTTTGGATTCTATCTGGACGCACTTGGTGATTTGTTCGATACCATCCATCTTGCTCACAAAATCGGCGGAAATACATGCGACACGGTGCCTCATTTTGGGCATTGCAACCGCTCCCACTTCTTCTTTTTGGCCCCAGCCCGCTGCATACGACAGGGACTCATTGCCCAAACCGCTGCCATCGATCTCGGTTAATGGTCCGCCACATTCGCAAACTATTCATCCAAGCCGTTCATCCTTCTCACTCCATTCGCGCCTCCGCCGAGTTCCATGGCATCTACTTTTGGTTCGTCGAGGTCATCCTGGGTGCACGCCAATTATCGCATGCGCATTATCTCGACGCCCCAAAAGCCAGGGTTGTGTTTTAAGTGTCGAGAGTTCGTACCACCCTCTCGCACACCAATTCACCGGCGATATTGCTCCACTTGAACCACCCGACAAGGCCACACCACCCTCGACACCGTGCGCTCTGCCCTTAGAACTTTTCGCCCTCGCTACGGGCTTTGATGGTCCCCGAACCATGAAGGTGATGGCCACAATCAAAACCTACCCTGGGTAAAAAGTCATGATTGATAGCAAACATACAGCCATTGCTTTATTTCTCGATTCTACAGACCACCGCTCCTCGCTGTCGATGATTCTCCGCCACACGCAAGTCCGCCCCGGGTGATGGGAAACGCAAGGCAATATTAGTTTGTGCAATGCAGATTACGCTTCAAAGATTCGGCCAGCCCAATTCCAAGTTACATGCTATGTTTTTCCGCTTGGCGGTGTTGGCGTAATATTGGGTGTATCATGGCTCGCAACCCTTGAGACGCATACGGAGCGTGGTGCGAAGTGGGCGATTACTATGGATTTTCGGGGTCGATGGAAAAATTAATTTCCATCCGGCCGACCCTTCCCTTTGCCACGTGGGATTTCAATGCAAGTATTCATAAATTGCAGGATGTTGAGGAGTGTTGGTTATTATGGGTTATGAATTTGGCAACACCCACGTCCCCAACAATGACGTCGATTCTCAAAGAGGAGCAAACACTACTTCACAATGTTTTTAGAGGAATTTCCATCCTGTCTTCCAAACATTATCCGCCTCGCCCCAAGTCCGCCTTCCTTCGATCACCGCATTCCACTCCGTGGTAGGCGGCGAGCCCGATCCGTGTGCCCATACCATTACGGGAAGTCCAGAAAGATGAGATGGAATGGTTGGTCACCGAAATGTAAACGACCAAAATTATTCAGCCTGGCTTATAGTCCGTGCTCAACCCGATGTTGTTGGTTCGCAAAGAAGGATAGAAGTTAGCGTTTTTGCGTGGATTATCGAGCTCAACAACGGACTATCCCGACAAATACTATATTCCCGTAATTCAAGAAATGTTGGATGAATTGCATTACGCTTCTTGGTTTACCAAGCTAGATTTATAGTCCGGTATCACCGATACATATTGAGCTAGAGGGACGCCTCAAAGATCGCTTTCCACACTCATTCGCCACTACAATTTTTAGTTATGTCGTTTGGCTTTAACAAATGCGCTTCGGCTACTTTCCAGGCCACTATTAATGACTTATTTTACCGTACCTCCGCAAGTTCGTGCTAGTTTTCTTCGACGATATCTTGATTTATAAGCGTCACTGGTTGATCATCTTTGCCACTTACGTCGGTGTTACAACTTCTTTGTGACAACTCATTTATAGTCAATAAGAAGAAGTGTTCGTAAGGGTCAACGCCAATAGAATACTTGGGGCATATTGTATCACGCGAGGGAGTTCGCATGGATCCGAGAAAAATCTCTCGCCATCCTCCAATGGCTCGTTCCTACCACGATACGCGGCGTTCGGGATTTTTTTCGCTTGACAGGTATTATCAGCATTTCATTCGTGACTATGGGAAAATCACGAAGCTCTTAACCGAATTGCTCAAGAAAGACATGCCCAAGAATATTATATGGACAAAAGAAGCGCATGAAGCTTCGGACTCTCTACAACTAGCAAATCTTCACTTGACCGTGCTCGCCACACGGATTTTTCCCCGCCATTTATTATAGAGTGTGATGCATCCGCCGAGGCTTAGGGATCGACTCATGCAATTGGGCGCCCGATTGGTTCTTTAGCAAGGCATTATCGATGGTAACTTTGGCCAAGTCCGCGTATGAGAAGGAATTGATGGCCCCGGTGTTAGCCGTGCAACATTGGTGGCCTTATTTGGTTAGCGCAATTTATCATTCATTCGGATCAGGCCGTAGTCTTTGTTATTTATTGCGTCATCATATTACGACACCGACACAACAAAATTGATTGCAAAATTGCTTAGGTATGATTTCGAGATCGAGTATAAACCCTGGAGTGTCGAATAGTGAACGGATGCGCTATCTCCGCTGTGGGGAAGATAGCGAGTTTATGGCCATATCATTACCTGTGGGCTGATTGGCGGCACTACATGCGCATGCCTACCATACGCAGACAACGAGCACTGGGGCAATCAGGTGCGATCTCGAGCGGGCAAAGAACGAATGAGTCGCTCGCGACCGGGACAATCCGGACCTTGTTCTATAAAGGGCGTGTGGTTGTGCCCAGCAGCCTCCCACGGATAAAAATATTTTTGGAGGAATTTCATGCCACCCCCACGGGGCGGTCACTCGGGGGCCCTTCGCACCTATCGGCGCTTTGGCGGCAAATTTATATTGGTCGAATGATGCGTTAGGTTACCCGGGGATTGTGGTTTGAGTGTTTGGTGTGTCAACGCAACAAGACGACACCACAAGTCCAAGCGGCTACGATAATCTAGAGGGGGTGAATAGATTATCTCCATCTTTTCGATTTCCGCCCTCTTTTTAAAACCGAATGCTCAAATACAATAATAAAGGAATATAAACAACACACGCCGATTTAAAGAGGTTCAACCCACCTGTGCCTAATCCTCTACCACCCTCAAAGATATCCTGGATGGATTTCAAAGAAAAAAGAATTTTATTAATTGCCAAAATTAATACAAATTCAACTTACAACACTTTGAAGAGCACCACACTCTTCTTCAACACCACCTTTGAGATTACCACACCCTCTTCTCAAGATTACCACAATCTCCAATCGCACTGAAAGATTACTACACTTCACCAAGAGCACCCACACTCTTCAACACCTCAACAAGAAGATTACCACAATCTTCTTACACCTAACACCTAGTTCACCCAAGTGTGTTCTTACCACCAACAACACTGCTCAAGGATATCTTGTGTTTGAATGACGACCACAAATTCAAGATTACAACTCGATAATTGATAATACAATAGAGTGCAGTGTAATCAAGAATAACTTACACCTCAAGAATGTGAAAGTGAATAGCTAGGCAAATTACAAACAAGAAATAAGACAATGTAAGAACAAGTGTATTCTTGAGTGTATCTTGTCACTGTGTTGTAGTTTTCTTCTCTTATAGTTGTGCTTCAAAACTTCCTCTATTTATGGGAGATGATTGATACTTGATAGTTCTCTTGAACTGATTTCTACAAAAATTGCAATTAAAAACAAGATTATAGTCATAGAAATCAATCCCACAATTTAGGGAAAACCCGTCACGCACAACGACCAATTTTAGCTTTGTCAAAGCATAGAGCTGGCCGACAGAAATAGAAGTTTGAAACATATAGCACCAAATTAAACAGGCGACCGGTCGAAGTGCACCTCGACCGGTTGAGCCTATGTCAACCGGTTGCAGACTGATCAATTTTGAGAGTTCTCAAGTTTCGTTTTCACGAAACTTGTTCCTGTGCGTGCGGTTGGCCACGCACATTGACCGGCCGACCTCCTTTCATTGACAAGTTGTCCGATTTTATCAAAAATAAACCTCAAGAAATACTCCTAAAAATTCGTGAAAAACATTTTAAACCGACGGAGTATTTAGACAACATTAGAAATATAGTTTTGAAGAAATAAAACATTTACACAAAAGTGTTGTCCATATAAATTCCAATAAATATAAAAATAGTAGAAACATTTTAGATCAATTGGGAGTATTAGGACAACATAGTTTCAATGTAAAAACCATTGACTTAAAAGCATTAAATGTGTTGTCCAATTTTTATATCGAAAATAAACTTGAGGAAATATTTCAAAAATATTAAAACCATTTTAAAACATTTAGGAGTATTTGGACAACCTTTAAAACATTGTTTTGTGTAAAAATCAAAATCATCAAAATCATGATAAAACCATTTATCAAACAAATTCCCTTTTTGATGATTACAAAACCAAAACAATTTTAACGAGGTCGATTTTGAAAACAAAACAATTTTACTTAGGTTAAAGAGAACTATCCCGGATTGTGAGCGACAACATTCCATGCAATAAAAAACACAAGGATGGGAGTAGAGATATTCAAACACATATAGCAAATGCTCCCCCTATCAACATGCACAAACAAGAGTTATATAGAAGAATTTAAACATAAGCTAAAATATTAGCTTTTCGATATTGAACTTAAGTATCAATAAAAAGCTCCCCTGTCAAAGATACATCATTAGAATCAGATATAAGTCCATACTACAACCAAAGGACCATGATTCATACATAACCATAATGCACCAAGTGACTAAATATGATCCACAACTTATGGCTTTATGAAGCCGTAGCTTATAGCTTCTTTTAAGCATGACTTAGCTTTTATGAGCTAAAGAGTTTATAACCCGTTTCTCCACCTGTTTCTCCCCCCTTTGGAATCATCAAAAAGAATGTTAAAGACGATAAATACATCATATATTCATATCAAAGAGTTCAACTAAACCGATGTATCGAAAGCTATTTGAGCATTGAAGCTTATAAACCAAATAGGAGGAAAAGTCAATCATACGACTTGTAGAGTGTTTATGAAAACTCATTTGATTACCAAAACATGATCTCTATAAATGTATAAGACTTTTGAAATCGAGAATCATGTAGGTGATGAATTTTTTCATTGAAACGCTTTGTCAACACTTGGCGGCCAAAAATAGAAAAAGTATATATAGTCCTTGTAAATGAAATCAAGCCAAGATTTTCATCACTAAATACAATTTAACAAATATCATTCATCAACAATCAATAAGCTCATCACAAACATATATGAATCACATCAAGAAAAAATACATATAAGCCACAAGCTCAAGGTTCAACCTGATTGAGCTAAAGATAGTGAAATTCTTACCATTCAATCAAAAGACGAGCAATGATGATGATAGTTTGAAATAGATAATCCCCAAAATATATAATTCATGCATCAAAACTCATTTGAAGTGAATTGTGTGAAATTTAAAAGGGGACGAAAAAATGGCCAAAAGAAGTTAAACTTGGCATCTCACAAGACAGAACCATTTTAATCCAAAGATTTTGCTTAGAGGCACCTTGGCCGTGGTTGAGGCGACCGTCGAGGTTGAGGGCGACCGTTGCCCTCAACCATTTCAAATTTGCACTGTCAGCTTTTCCAAAATCCGAATTTTCAACCAAAATCCGATTTTTCGCCCCTAAGTTTTAAAACGTGCAAAATGCAAACGTACTTCATTCAATATACATTATGTCATAATCAAGCTCGAAATGAGGTAAAATACTCGGTGGTTAACGATCAAAAGTCCGCGAGTTATCCTTGAGACGGAATTAAACACATCTCAAGTTTTTGTTAAAAATCACAATCCCTTAAAAATATATCGAATCTCAATATGTTTAGTCTGATTATGACGAACCAAATTTTGAATATGAATAACCGTATAATAGATACCGAACTTGTTATCCCAAAATAAGAACGCTTTCAAAGCTTTTTTGATACAACAAGTCATACGAAGAAGTGCCTTTCAAATATTTGAAAATTTTCTTTAATGGCATTTTAATGAGATTCGCTTTGATGGTTTTTTGAAGTCGAGCATATAGACATAAGGCATATGGAATGTCGAGTCTATAGGAATAATACAAGAAAACATACCTCGAATTTGTTTGTCGGGCCGATATGCCTTTCTCAACCTTTGTCAATCTTTAGCCGTAGAGGTTGAGATGGTTCTTCCTTCAATGCTTAACTCCTTCAAGAGTTCTTATATAACCATCTTCTTGGCATTGAATAATTTGTAGTCCAAGCAAGAAATTGAGCTCCCCATCATTCTCATCTCAAGCTCACCTAGTATCAACTTAGAAAAACATATCTTGCACAAATATTCATTAGTAGCACCATAAATATTATCAACAAAAATTTGCACAAGTAAACAAACTTGACCTTTTTCAAAACAAGAAGTGTAGTATCAACTTTACCTTTTGTAAAATCATTTTGCAAAATAGCTAAGTCTATCAATTGTACAAGTGCCTTTTTATAAAATCATTTTGCCTAAAATTTTAGACTCGCGATAGACTTATATTTGAATAAAACCATTTAGAAAGTTTGATTTAACATTCATTTGTAAAGCTTGAAATTTTCTTTTAAAACAAGAATCGGGCAGAAAATGGGGCTAGCTACTTAAATGTGGGGCGCATGAAAAGGGGGCCGTTATACCTAAATTAATTACCTT